>JAYKAV010003192.1:0-68201 GCA_035582835.1 Phoebastria nigripes
TTGTTGTTTGTTTTGGTTTTTTTTTTTTTTTTTTTAATGCACTTGCTGGGCATAGACTGGGTCAGTACTGAAGAACACTAAAGTTTACAGCAAAGATACAGCCTATAAAGGGAGATTGTTCTGACAAAAATAACATCTCAGTTACTAGTTCCATTAACAGCAGACATTTTGAACAGCTAACATTTTGAAACAAAGTAACCAATACAGCATACCAACAAATATTACAGTCAGGCTTCAGGAATGGCTTTATTTCAGTACTACTCAGACTAACCAATAAAGCTCATGAAGTCTCCTTTGTAGCAAGGACAATAAGGATGTTGATCTCGCCAAAAATTCTCAGCAAATCTCATCTTTTATTTCATCCTCCTACAGGAGGATCAATTTGCCTCAAGAACAATGCCTAAAATTTCAGTCTTTCAGTCTTGCTCACCCTACTGCAACCTGAAAGTTATGAAAGAAGCCACAGTTGGGGTCTCTGCCCACGATGGTCATTAAGTCTTAAAGCCATTGAGAAAAACAGTTTTTAGAGTACTTCTCTATGCTAGGGATAACATTGTCCTCAGCTAAATTACCTAATAGCTTTCCAATTAATAAGGCAAGGAACTAAAGTAATTAAGTGTGGCTAGAAACAGAAATGAAACAGAGCTGAAGAAATATATCCAAACTTTGCAATCACTTGTGTCCATACTCCGGTGTCCCCTCCTACTTCCTGTTATTCCTTATTCGAGTCAATAGCTTTTATTTTCCACTCAACTTCTCATATTCTTCAGTCCCAATTAGCATCTCACTTTTACTCTGTAAGACAGTATAGCATCTTCATTTTTCCCTTATATAATCACATTAGGGAATAAATTACTTCAGAGGAGTTATTGGAGTCCCTGTATCTCTTTGCACTGGACAAACCAGGCTTCAAAGATTAGAAAGGATTAGCTGGCATAACCTATGTATTAGTCCCCAACTCCTAACATGATCTAGTCCACAGCCAATGGGAATGTAACAGGATAGTGGATGAAGCTTTAAAAGACTACAAAAAAAATTAATTATTTTTCCTTAACTCTTGGCACGTGAAACAAGGCTTGTTACTTATTCATACATGGTACATGCTTTAGAATTATATCTGAGCATTAGAAGCCAGTACTCTGCACTAATTTGTTTAAAACCTTCCCACTACAAAAATCCATTTGCTTCAAAACCAGGCAGTCACGCTGCCATAAAGTAATATATGATTTAAATTCAGCCTTTTAAATGCAAACTGTGCAAGCTCTATAACAGTCTAAATACTCCAGAATACTTAACAATACTTCAGAAACTTACAGTCTGTTGTTAGACCACGAGTCTCCCCTGTCAGCTGATATAATTGAACATTTACAAAATTAATTAATCAGTCATTGCTCCAAGTAGTTTGACTAAATGCCACACACTTCAAGAAGTGACCCAAAAACACAAAGCAAGACAATGAAGGACAGAAGACAGACCGTAAGGTTATTTATGTCTTCTCATAGATCTTAAGAGGAACTTTTTTTTTTTTTTTTTTTTTTTTAAAACCCCTTTTTTTTTTTTTTTTTTTTTTTGTTTACTCACTTCTTCCAAACCCCTCTCAGAGGANAAGACAGACCGTAAGGTTATTTATGTCTTCTCATATACCCGTTTTTCACTTTTTTTTTTTTTTTTTTTTTTTTAACAACCCCTTTGTTTCTTTTAAGGTATTCATGTTTACTCACTTCTTCCAAACCCCTCTCAGAGGAGAGAAATGGACCCTTCCAAAAGAATACAGAAATACAGATAGATAACTGGTTTTACTTACATAACTGGATCAAACATATTGCGAATCTTTAGACATGGCGTCAAGCTGTTTGGTGGTGAATTTCTTCTATCTAGATGAAATGCTACAAAGAAAAATAAATTTAATAGTATTTATTGACAGGCATAATACCATCTAGTTAACAAGTGTCAACTTCATATATTAATACCTTTCTGGTTTTGCTCAAAAGAATACTTTCCTTCATATATGAAAAAGCTCCAAGCAAATTAAGTTCCCCAGTCTTCTACTGCACTGAAGAAAGTGTACCATACTTAACTGAATTTTTTAGATTTACAACTTCTACATTTAAAAAGATAGTGCACTCTCTTATATCCAGGCCACAATACACAGAAGGAATTCAGGACATTTAAAAAAATACCATATAGTTGAAGAGAAAGTATTTGCATTACATCTCCACGAAAAGACAGATATTCTTAACATCTGGAGCAAATTTTTGGAGGTGCAGGTTAACCGTTCAGTTTTAACTGCCTCATGAATTTTCATTTCTTCCACTTTTGGGGCAATTTACTGCCCATCTGACCAAGAAATAGGGAGATGCTTAGATGGATGTTGTATTGCATCTGTATTGCAAGTAACAACTGTCAAGGAGCACTCTACAAGGATGGAGCTTTTGTAACCCTAAATGCTCTACACACATGAACAGAAGCTTGCAAAAATCTGAAATGAAACACACCAGAGGATAAAACAGTTGTAAGAAGAAAAATGGAAATTAAAAATAAGAGTAACTCTTTCAAAGCTGAACAATCCCATGAAATACATTCTGAAGCTCTAAAATACTAACTTCTCTAAAGTTCACAAGTTCTACTTGTGGGAGTCCCAACAGAAGACTGCACCACAAGAAAAGGAATAAAGGAGCCCTTCAGATTCAGATAAGGTAGTTCCATGCCTTGAGAAGGGCCAACAAGGCAGCAATAGAAATGGAAGGGGATAACCTGGTAAAACAACTTCCAAGGCTTGAAGGAAGTTTTATTCTGAAGACTTGAGATGAGTAGATTCAAGAGTTTAAACATAAGATTAAAAATGTCAACAAGACAAAATGATGTTCCAAACTGATGCTAATGGTTTTCCTTTGCAATCCCTACTTTGGAAAAGTCTGACAGATTCAAGATGTTACGTTCCAAGTGTTAGAAGTTTCAGTTTTGGGCAGATGACATTACAGGTCTGTGCTTCTTACTGCTGACCTTTTAAAACAAAATCTTGCAAGTATATCCAAAATACATGAACACTGCTGCTCTTCTGTATGTCACTAAAACAAAAACTGTGTCACATAGAAGAAATTCAGTCATGTGGAAGACACTGCATGTGAAAGACAAGCACTAACCAAGACAAACTCACTGCCTGCAGATATGGCATAGCCAAACTTGCTCCTTATGTAAATTTGAGGCAAAAAAAAATACAATTACCAACTAGAAATTAGAAAAGGTGGCCTCCAAATCTAATATGGAACCTACGGTAAGTTCCCCAAATAACTAAAAATGTTCTTCGAATATACACACACACAGTCCAAGTCACCAACACCTGTAACAATTGTCTGTTTTTTCTTGGGAATAAATTTCTAAATATGCTGGTGACACTGCATCTATCTCTGAGCTGCCTATAGTTTAAGGACAAGTCCTTTTTCAATAGCACATGGTTTTGTAAAGTTTTTTGCCCTTGATTAAAAATTATACGTAGGGTACACAATAAAAACTTTACAGAACTAAGCAACATTGAAAAATAAATGGACTTACCTTACTCATGTAGGTTGGCTCCAGCAGATCAAGGGGGGGTGAAATGTCACCAGCATATTGTACACTGGGGCACCATACCATACTGGAGAAGGTGATCTGGGGTGGCCTAGTCATGGACCTGGACCTGAAAAGGCGTGGGGTTGAGGAAATTATGTGCTGATTGTTAATAACTAGGTTTATTCAGCACATGGTTTTAATCCAAGGATAAAGAATGGTGAGGTTATTTGCAGAGACCCTAGGCCCAGAAGATCAACATTTCTGCAAGCTGTTTATGAACTCCAAAAACCCC
Organism: Phoebastria nigripes; assembly: GCA_035582835.1. Classification (NCBI taxonomy): domain Eukaryota; kingdom Metazoa; phylum Chordata; class Aves; order Procellariiformes; family Diomedeidae; genus Phoebastria; species Phoebastria nigripes. Next base: position 3,842 of record JAYKAV010003192.1, read on the forward strand.
ATACTGTTGTTTAAGACAGCAGCTACACCATTGAGCTATGCAAAAGTAACTAAATGGGGAATTCATGCTTTCGTGTAGATACCTATAAAAACCAAGCTTTGCCTGCTCTAATTTCTAATAATCTTGATGTCCTTTTGATTGGAAGATCTCAGGTGCTTGCAGAGATGACTTCAGCCAGAGCACACCACCAGCACAAAACTAATCTGCTACCAACTTAATGTAACATCGTACTAGTAGAGCAAGTGTGCCCAGGGCAGTGCAGCATATGAAAATAAAGACGAATTCTGCTTTTTCTCAAAAATGTTTCAAAGTCATGGTAAATTAAAAGAAAGTTTTGCAACTTAGATGAAGCTTTTTATGTGTAAGGAAAAAAAATGGCCACAGAAATCAGTGAGGTACAAAATTAATGCTAGCACAGTAATAAGCATTAAAATGTATGCCAGAAATGGGACCAAAAGGGGAGGTTAGGGAAGAACCAAGCAAGTTAAAAATAATGCTGTACCTACACAGCAAAATTCAAAATAGCATAGTTAAGATGTCTCTTGAACTTCATGGTGTATCTGTAACAATTAATTCTCCCCCTCCCCCCAAAAGAGCAAGTTTGAGTGACAAACCTATTCAGATTACAGTACTGATTATTCAAAAATTAACACTGGTGTGGAGCATACAAAATATTCTCCTCACAATAAGGGCATAAGCACACATTCTTGTGGAACAACAGTCTAAGCTACACCATAATTAACTAAGGACCTCACATGCCATTTCTTTTCCTAAGTAGGTCTCAACAGTAAGAATTACAACACGAGGGTAAAAAGGTGGAGATGAAATAGGAAAGCAGAAGCACAACTTTGTGCAGTAAGTCACTGACAAGAAAATTTTTAGGACTTTCATAAATTCCCCTTGGGGACTAGTGAGCACCTTCAACAAAAGGAARCCACTTTGTATTTCAATCATAATGTACTTCGTTTTATTACCTTAAACTGTATATGACTATCATTCCAGATTCAAAGAACAGCAGCAGCTAAAAGCACGTGCTTTCAACAATCTCTTTATCACTGTGACTGGAATATGTCTATGATGGAAGTAGTGGCTCTTGCACAGACTTCAAAATTAACATCTAAGAAATTGTAGTACAGCTTTCTATACCTCTTGAATTACTACTGTATTATTGCTAAAGGGATTCCCCAGTATCACCACCATGGGTTATAAGACAGCCCAACAGATCTTTAGATGTGGATTTGATGCACCTGATAAGGTTGAAGACTTGCATCAAATACAGGTAACCATGTTTCTGAAGAACAGATTTATTCATGCTAAGCCACAGATCACTGTAATTTATTAAGTACCAACCCTTCTTATCACAGGCAAGAACAAAAAGATAAAACATTTAGTTGAAAATGTTGAAGTTACGCACTTTCACACAACACGAGATTCTTCAGTAAACAGGAAAGATACTGAAATCAAAATACTTCTAAATGTTATTGAGAGAGTGTGGTTGACTTGCGGTTTAATACAGTTAAGTTCAGCTATAGGAGACCAGCATGGGATGGATACAGCATTTTACAACAAGTATAAAATCCAGTTTTCTTGCAATAGTTAAGAATAGAGYGCTTTTTTTTTGTTAACATGGAGAAGGGATTATATTCTCACAAGCTGGGAAGGAGGGGTGTCATTCACACAAGGTAACAGGTTATCTTCTATGCTGCAGGATGAAATATCACCCTTGATGTGGTACTTCAGAGAACCTCTTTATCTCATCTCCAGAGCTGTCAAGGAACTTTAGCCATTGCTGTTAGCTTAGCTACATTGGAGCTCTACCTACCTATTTTTCTTTAGAGCTCCAGTTATCAAAGGCATGATAGGACAAGGGTATCTGTTCTTTCAAAAGTGAACTGAACACACTAGAAATGTATTTTTTTGCCCATTGATTTAATTAAATTATACTTTGACATGATCAAGAATGTTTTTCAATTGACAATTCTCTTGCCAACTGTTTTCAAAACATCACTCATATTTGTCCATCATCCTATAATGAGTTTACCTACACATTTTTTTTTTTTTTTGACAGATATATCTACTGTATCCAGTAGACAGTATTTCAAAGGGAGTACACCAGACTTTATTCTGACCCAGTAAAAAAAAAAAAAATCCCAAACTGTCTGTCAAAACACAGGCTACATCCTGAAGGACTGGACAAAATGCCACAGTGATGCTTGAACTCTAGATGCTAATAGACAGCAGAGCCTAGATCTTCATGCGTGCTACAGGTCCCATATTTAAAATGCATGCTATCATCTACCAATATCCTAGTACACACTGACAGGTCAAGAGGCTTTCTTCTTCAATTGCACATACTCTAGGTATTGTGCTCTGCTACAGAGCACTACCAGATCTCAGAAGGTTAAAAAAAATTGTGACCTTGAAATTTATTCACAAGATTAAAAACCAAGAATTCATTCTGATTTTTATATGCACTGAGTTTCTTCAGGACCTAGCAGTCTTGAAGAGTATTTAGATTTATGAACTTCCATATTCAAACATCAAAACTGGAGGACGAACTCAATTCCAGTTGATTTATACTTCCAAAAATGAAAAATGCAACACATACATATAGAATTCCTACCATGAAGAAAGAAACAGCTGTGCAAGAAGTATGAGACTTATGTAATAGAACTATTTCCAACAGTCATATGAAAACAAGGAACGCAAAATAGAAAGAGCCTTTGCATGTGAAAATTGCCTTTGCCTGCTGACTACCAAGATATACAGAGCCCAAGTGACCTATGTCATTTCAGCCACCCCTATTTCCATGCCCCTCTGTTAGAGCCAAAGTATGCAATTCCAATTCTTCAAAGATCTTTGCTGAACTACAAACATAACAAGAAAACTAGGAAAATTGCTATTAAAAGAACTGAAACAGGATAGATCTTAATAGATCCTATTCAATAGAAAGCATAGAGCCTGAAGTACATACTCGAGGCAACATACACCTAAAAGCCACAGCTGAGAGAGAGTTATTCTGTCCACATTCACAATATGCTAAAGTAGGTATCAATGCTCAAATTCAGATGGTACCTAACAGTAGCTACTACAGTAGCTGTCTTTCTAGGAAGTTTTGGAAACTACTGTTCTGTTGAGAGTCTTGAATGTATATTCCATGTAGCAAAGCAGAACCTGAGCTATCACACACTGAGAAGTCTTCCAGATGAAGGAAAATCCAGTCCAATTTCTAATACAGGACAGAATGTTATAGAGTGATTTATATTGCAATCAAACAGGACAAGAAAAACTGAGAGCAAATGAGTGTAAATGAGAAATTCCAGAACTGGAGTGTCATGTTTCACAGCCTGTATTGAGTAATAAACTACGTAGAAGACTCAGCTTTATAATATACATAGCTTGCAGAAGCTACATTCAATTTAAGTGTTTGAAAATCAATCATGACAGTATTACAGAGATGGAACAGACACAGCTGCTGACGAAACCCACCATTTCTGCACTGCACCTAAAGCACTTACACATCCTTAATTGACAATGTCCTAGAAAGAAAAGGCTCTGCAACTCTCGTAATAAAGTTACTATTCACATCTTACTAACTAAAATTTTGAGAAACTGAAATCATGTAATGCAGGTGTCACAGCAGAATGCCATGTTACTACTACTGCAAGACAATGACTGCAGAACCTCAAGCCTGCAGTAGTATTCACAAGGTATTTTTAAAAAAAAGCAGCCCTCATTTCCAATGAATGATTTGAAATGAGAAACGTAATGCTAAAACCAGTAGCATAATTTTGAGAAGTTATCCCAACATAACATTTTGCATAGACAAGCAAGAAACGGGTCCCAAGACTACTAACAGCCTCATCAGATAACATGCCAAGTATCTGCAAATGTCTCAAAATATTTGGCTTTTCAAGTTGACAGAGAGAATTGTTCGTTTTTGCTTTGAACATACAGAAAAGCAAAATTTAAGATCCGAGGGCTGAAAGCATATATAGAACTTATGAAAACATGCAAGTGGCCTGGGACAAAACCAGAATGTTAACAGTACTTTTACTCAGGCGATCAAGCTTGCTACAGCATAAATGTTCCAGGCCACAAAGAAGCTCTTTCTGTCTGTCTTTGGAAAGGAAATAATCACATTGGAAGGACCTACTTTAAACTATACCTTCTTTTATAGGAAACAATAAAAACATTATTTCTTACAAATAAAAATGTATACCAGTAAAAAGCAAAAGAAAGAAGCCTATTACTACTTGCATTAGTTAAACTAAGACCAAAACTAGCATACTCCAGAAGAACATAGATGACAGTGCAGTTGCTTGCCAGCGGGAATTTTTATTTTGTTTAAGTGGGACTAGGAAGGGCAGAAAGTCTCTTTGTTTTTTAACTAGGCTTTTTTCAGCATTAATTCAATGCCGTGGAAGTAATGCACAATACAACCCTGATTAACATCCGATTAAAAAAAACTGAAGTAAAAACTGGAGAAGCAACCGCTCCCTCCTCCCTCACCATCAAAATAAGCCGATGAGTTTATAAACTAGGATTCTGTACAGCGTTTATTCAGTCCCACTGGAGAGATAGTACAGCATTACAGAAGAACATAAGGCAAGACAGATTCTTTAAAAGAGTCAGAACATTTAAACAATTGGCAATTAAGATTTCACTTTAAACATTTACCTTCACACTCAAGACGTTGATAGAAATGACCATTATCTTTTATTGCAACCCAGAATTCAAGTCTTATAGCTTCAATTTTTCATTGACCAAAAAAAAAAAAAAACACCACCACCCCAGAAACTGAAGCTTAACATGAAGAAAGGCAGAAAGAAAGAGAACTAGGAAAAGATGACCACTGCAGACAGATAACTGCAAACCTACTGGATTCTTGCCACTTCACTCCATGATAAAGCTGAAAAGTGACAGACCACTGCAAAATCCATGTATGACAACAGCCTCCTCTATTAAAGCAAATGCTTTGCTGCACCACAGAGCTTGAAATACAAATGCAGTGTAGAAAAACGTTTATGACAGAAAGGAAGCACTACTAGGAGATGCTCAAAATCCATGTTGGGCTGATTGAGGAGTCTTTTGTCCCAGCAGTTTCCCTTTCAAAATAAACATCTCTTCCTCCAAACTCTTGTCTTTAGGTACCTGACTTAAGAGTAGGAAACTCAAGTCTACAAGCTCCAATCTACCTGCTGTCAGATACAACCAATTACATTACTTCCAGTAACTAGAAGGCATGTCAGAATTTGACCAACTAAAGAGTATTTTTTTTTTTTAATTCATTAAAAGGAACAAGCAATTCATTTTGGCTACATGCCCTCTGCTGTATTCTGCAGAAGCTATAACAGAAAAGCTCATTTTGCTTGAAAACAAGGCAGACACTGAATGCACAGAAAAAGTAAGTCTATTGAACAACAAGATAATAGAGAAATAGCGCTGACAGTTCATAACAATACTTAAAAGGTGTGAGACAAAACAAGTCTTTCATGTTCAAGCAACAAAATACCATTTAGAAGTTAGATGCAGAAATTAAAACAATTATATTTGCAAAATAAACTTCAATACCTTGGCCTTGCCACACTTTTGATGGTATTACTAAAATTTTGTCACATGCTGCAGAAGGTTGCATCCATTTCCAAACCAAGAACTCGGCACCACCTATTCTTCGTGTCTCTGTGCGAACTCTAGATTCATTTGCTGCAAGGAAGTCAACTGCTCTATTCCAGACTTTCCTCATTTTCCTCCTTAAAAATTGAAGCAAGAATTACAAAGTTAGCATTATAACAACCTGCATAGCTGACATCCAGTATGTAAGAGAAATCCAACATTTTTTCCCCCACCTGTGTCAATAAATCTCCAAAATATGTGCAACCTACCAAAATTAACTTAGTTAATTGACCAATTTATTGTTACTATTCTTCCTTACTTGCACATAAGGAAATTCAGTACTTCTAGTGAGAACATACCTGTCCTGAGGTGGTATTAGAGAATCACGCACATGTAAAATAGGCATGTAAGGCTGCAAGTCTTTATTTTCAGAACATGCCTCGCTGTGACTTCTTAGAACATCTGAGGACACCATAAGAAAAACTGGTAACTATGTAGTTCATGCAAACATTAAGAAAAATATCAATTCTGGCAATGAACAGCTACTCTGAAGACCCCTCCCAATTTCAGTAGTTAAAAGTTAAGGTGGTTTTGGCATTTTGAAGCATTTTTTCCTCCTAACCATGCTGAAGGCAAATCAAGACAGTGCCTCCAAGTACCCCAAATAACTTTGGAATAAAGGAAAAGAGTWCTTGCAGTTACTCTTGATTGGTACTTTTAACTGTTAGCAAAGACAGTCACCTTTGAAAATAAAGTGCTTTCCCCCCACCCCAACAAAACTTGATTTGCAAACAAAAAAGGCAGGAAAATAGTAAAAACAGGAAAACAGCTCTGATTTGTCTGCCATCTCTGTATTTATGATGATTGCCATAGGTGAAAGTAATAAGACTATTTAAGTAAAAATGCAGCCCAAAACAGAACTTAAAAACTACAAACTACTGAAAACATTGTGGCTTCAAGTAGAAAGGCAGAATTTCAGAACTCAGTTACGCATTCTATTTTAGTAACATAATTTCTGCTCATAGTGACTAATTAAAAAGCTGCTTTTCCTATGAAAAGCCATTAAGGATGGAATTGAGAGCTAACACACATTTTAGGAGTGGAAATTTTAGCTAAAGATAGCTGAAAAAACAGATACAGAAAGCAACATGTCACCATACTTCTAGTCAACAAACATCACATTTATATTTGTTTTCAATAGTAAGATAAAATATCACCAAGTCAATGGGAATTTATTACAGTCATGTTGATGTAATTCACAAATTACAATCTTTATACCAAAAACTTTGATTAGGTTTAAAGGATGATGATTTAAAAAAAAAAAAAAAAAAACACCACCAACAAAAAAACACACAAAGAGAGAGAGAGAAACAAAACACATGAACTACACATTTGACCAAGGCCTCTAACAGCATGACTGACAACTAAACAGGCAGAAAATATAACTGAATTAATGCCAGTACTTTGAAAGCTTATACAGAGCTGATACAGATATATCATATGTGACTCAAGAAGCCATACCTATGATTTTTACCACCATATCATACATCTGCCTCGTTTCTTCTTCCTCTTTTGCCCAACGATATTTCATGTAGTGCAAGACTCCCCAAACCACTGCTATACCTGCATTAAGATGTACAATACTCTTTAAACAGTATTAGAACATTGGTTATTTAACAAAGTTTACAGCAGATACTTCAGAAGTTGGTTGAACTTACTAACATTTTGAAGTACTTTAAATTTCAAAGCTAGTGAAATATGCTGTACTCACTGTCAATATTTTATATTTTACTAACACAGCAACACGAACTCTTGAACTTTGAAGAGCAGTTACCTTCAGAAAAACATTTCACTGTTTTAACAATAGCCTGGTATCCAGTGACTGTGGTTTGAAATTTTGCCCATTTGTGAAGCAAAACAGTAAAACAATTGTATTGGAAAAAAATCAAAGTCATAACAAAAGTCACAAACTGACAATTCAGAACATGTTAAGATTTAAAAATGCACAATATTCACTAATTCATAGACAAGTCACATGCTTTAGATATACCAGTCAAAACTAATTCACTTGGACTGCTTCAGTTCAGCTACAGATTTGTATTTATTGCAACAAAGTATTGCATGCTCTTTTTCTATTACTTTAAAGATTATTCCCAAAAAGGACAATCTAGTTAGGAAGGCCAGCAGCATAAGCTGAAAATAAAAATCTTATTCCTTCTTCTATCTCAGGCTGAGGGCACCACTATACCTGTGATCTCTTAACAATAAAAAAAACCCAACAAAAACACACATACAGAAATTATAGTTACATAGTTTGTTTCGTATACCAGTGATCACAAGGCAATGCTAACTGATACAAAGAGACTGGGGGACACCATTTTAGGCCAAAATGGGTGTTGGTTAATGACAATACATCTAACATTTATGCAACAGTTTATTTTTGAAAAGGTGCTTCATATTAACCTTAATTACAGATGAGAAAGTTGAGAGCACGCAATTTGCTCAGCATGACTGATGAGACCAGTGGTTGACTTGGATACTGAGTTTCATCTCCACATCCCAATTCAACCCTCATATCGACTATTATCAGAAAGATGGCAATCTGGGACAGTTTGCCTTTGATTCTTTTGGTTTGTCAAAAGGCTAGTGAAGGACGTCTCAAGTCTTCTGCTCATAAGCATGAGATTGTTAAGATATTGCGATAAACAATTTATTAAATATTCAATAGGTGCACGAGATGAACTCTGCATCTTCAATATTTCTAACCAGCCACATGGAAAGGAGTGAAGTGTCTGCATTCAGCTGTACCATATTTTTATGCTGCATAGTTTTCAGTATGGTTAAGAATTAAATAAACTTGAAAGAATTTGAAACTTAAATAGAGAACTATCAAAGACTAAATGAATTAGTCTTACTGAAGGATTAGATACATTTTTACAACATAGTCTTAGGGGTAAGAATTTTTGGTGATGACCATGTTGGGTATCCAACTTTTCCTAAAACTAAGAAAATAATCTTTTCTGTAGTTAGGTTTCCAAAGTTCCTGGAACAACAGTGAAGTATCCTCAAAATTAAGGCTATCATGTCTTTTTACTGAGCATTTTGCTTTTTCAAATCAGTTCAACCTGGAATTTTTGAAAGCCGCAAGGTATTGCTTTGGCAGGGAAAAAGACAGAGTTCCCAAAGAACAAATTATGTTCAGCTGAATACAGCAGCAGATGATAGCAACCAATGTGAAAATACAGTGGTGCAACAGAATTGCAAAGCAAACTGCATCATAATCAAGATACTGACAGGAACTCCAAGCTTTATGGTTGAATAAAAACTTTCTTTAAACATGCTGTTTACTTTTCCCCTTGCACTTACATTAACGCAAGTTATAACAAAAAAGTTTGATTTTTTTATTAACTTACCCAAAAGCAATATTGATAATCTGTGAGTTACATTAACAAATGCACGGCGAAAACGACACCTGAAAGACATCTTTGGACTAGTGGATTCCAGATACTTCACATCTGTCACATTAGTGACATCCATCTCATTAGGGTCATTGCTGAGACACCTATTCAAAAATATACAGTATTTATGAAAAAGGATACATTCTGTTAGAAGAAATTAAGTTAAGAAGTAAAGACCACTTACTTTATGCCAACATCTTCCCCGCTATTCAAGACCCATTGTAATGCTGTGTTAAGTACACTTTCATATTCTGGATCTAAATTCTGTCAAAAGACAAATATTAATGAGTAATTTYGTAAATAACCAGAAAGTTATCATGTCACAATAACATTCAGATACTGCACAGATTAGTGGCCAAAACTATGTGGTTTTGTTCTTGATTCTTCAGATTTTGCATAAGTGTTCACTACATGAAGTGACTCTATACATGCTATGAGCAGCTATCAGACTTACTAGCATTCCTCAAATTAAGGACTGTTTGAAAAGTCAAGCCACATTCACTGTTTTATTAACAATTCTAACCGACAGCAAGAAAAAAAATTATTCAGCCACTAGGCGGTGCTCACTGAAAATCTACTTCAAACTAGAGATATAAACCCAGCTGAAAACAGGTCATATAAAAGCAGTTCAGGTCTTTTTTTTTTTTTCTTTTTAAAGAAGCTTGGGGAAAATCAATTTTAACTGATATTTTGCAATTAGTCCAGTGTTTGTAGTTCAAGAACTGATATTACTATATAGAAATTGACTTTTTTTTTTTAATTAGTTGGTATCATAGGAGAACATTCACTGCTATCTGAGCTAAGGCTGTCTCCATAGTTCACCTTGCATGTTCTTTTGCAGAAAAAGAAAAGCAAAAATGGAAGTTACTATTGTATTTGAAATTATACTCTCCAAAAAGATTTATCTCCATCTTTCCTTTGAACCTCACATAATTTAATTGGCCTAGCATTAAAGGATAAGCACTTAAGAAAAAACAGCAACTGTTTTATTTTCACTTTGAGAGTAAAATATTAAAGTTTTATCACTGAATACTGAAATTCTGCAAAGGAGTTGTATTTATACTCCCAAAATGAGGAACTGTAGGGTTAAATGAGACTTCGTACAAAGTGACAAATTTTCGTATGAAACTTGAGCTTCTTATCAGAACTAAAACAGTTGTTATGATAACAACTGTCATTCTTTCAGCACAATAGGTAGGTAAGACCATCAGTTATCTGGCATCAACGTAATTTTTTTCCAATGTATTCCCACAATGCACTGGTTTTAACTATAGCTATATAGTTTAGCTATAGAATATCATTGCCAAACCATAAACCAGTGTTAGCAGCTTCTTCAGGATGCTCTTAACATTGCCCCTTTTTGTCTACTATGTAAACGTTTGCCAAAATGTAAAATTTCTAACATTTGTATATTAAAAGTCACATCAGCTTAACTCCCCCCCATCCAATCAAAGAAATCTCATACTCTCAGCCTTTTAAAAGCTTCAAGTAGTTTACCACTGAAGGGTACACCAACATGGGCTAAAATAAAACCTACAGCTGTCAAGTCAAGGCAAGAGTCATCTTTTATTTGGGGAGTGAGGCAGGCGAATGACAGCAGAGAGTGGGATTTCATAATACTGCACACTACCAAATTAACAAAAAAACCTTTTTTGACCATTTTTATTTAAAGCATCAACGAATGGTGTCTCCATACAGCTGCTGCCTGTCAGGCCTGCTGCACAGATCCATGCGTCAACCTCTCCTCCCAAAGAAAGGAAGACAGTATCCTTTTCTGCTAAGTCTCAAAACATAGTATACTGATTTCTGGAGAAGCTTCTAGAGATTTGAATTTCATAAATCTATGATTTTCATGTTGGTCAACTATCTCCATCAATTCAAATTATGCCCTGGTGTTTTAACTAAAGGGAAAAAACCTGCATGCCATTGAAGCACTACTATCTACACTTTCATTGCAATTAAGCCAGTTTCTTCCACCTTCCCTCTCCCCCAAAACCTTGCTACATCCCCAAATAAAAATTGTAAGTAGCATGTGTTAAAGACATCAATTCCGAACATTTCCAAGTAACATTCAATACTAAGTCAAATTTTAGTCAATACACTAGATATGAAACCAGGCCTTACAAATTGTAACTTATACAAATCTTATATACAACCAATGAAAAATACCTCATTTGCTTACTTTTAAATATGCAGCTGCCTCCTGGACGGTAAGATTTCTTTGAATAGAGCTGCCACATTCATGTTCCCCTGGTAAAATTAAACTTTTGTTTATTTTGATCTACTTATTACTGCATTATATAAAATAAAATCACTGAAACACAAACTTATGGTTAACACAATCTACACAAGCAGCAGTAGCTCACCAGTTCCACTAAAAATATAGAAAAATCTCTAGACAAATTTCTCCTTCAAAAAAGTTTAAAAAAAAAAAAAGAATGGCACAGCTAATAATATGTACAAATCACATCAATACAACTTCATGTACTGCTCAGAAAGTATATTTTGGTATTTACACTGAAAGTAGAACAAAAGGTAGTATGAAGAACTATCAAAAGGACACTACCATAAAACAGTTGCTGTACCCTGACTCAACTTCTTCCAAATAATTTCCATTTACTCTGAAACATGTATTATCTTCTACACAGACCAAGTTAGTTCCAGTTGCAACATATCCATAATAGTATTTCAGGCACTATGAAGTTACTACATTTTAGATTGGTCCAAGTTATCACAATAATTCATCACCTCCCTGAACATGCACAAAATCCCAATATGGCCTGAAATTGGTGGTATTACCATGTTCCTAATTCTTTTGGAAAGTATGCAGAAGTAGTCAGGAAATAAGGTATTATATGTACAGTCAAGTCCTCACAGCCACGTGCCATCATCTTCCCAATTTTCTTTGCTAAACTGAAGGTACCTGATTCATGCAAAAAAACATGTAGTGACAGTCATACCACACAGTGTCACACAGAAAAGGAAAAGGTCTAACACCAGTTTTATCTATCACTAGGCCATCATTTCTGAGTAACTGTCAGGGAGTGGCAAATCACGTTTTTCGTGACCTTTCTAAAAAAGAAAACAAAACAAAAAACAAAACAAAACAAAAAAAAACCCCAAAACACACCTTAGCATCTATAACTATGACTTTACTGTGCCAAAACAATAAAATAGGAAACAACAAATCCAGTCTTTCACTGGCTCAGGGTTACACCTGTCTTACCTTCCTGAATCTATGCCAAGCTGTATTATTCCCAAAGCCATAGCAAGGCTAGGAAAGTTTAAGATACTCATGCGTATACAAAATATAAACCTTTGCTTATACTCTTACAAAATATTTAAAATTGGAATTACTCCTCACTAGAATGCCCTTTAAATGGAGCAACTTCAAGTATTAATTCCCTACACAAACGAGAACAGTCAAGGCAATCTGAGCAAAAATTAGGAAACACTAGCAAGTTATGGAGAAGCATCTTCATATCTCATTCACAGAAGGAAGTTCCAAAGAAATAAGTGTTTCTATGAAGCCAAAGTCCTTCTCAGACTGCTAAAGCAAAGTTTTGTTCAATACCCTTCAACGGATTTAAGTGAATTTGGCCTTGCAAGCACATCAGCATAACAGGGATACTCTTCTCTTACTGTTGGGTTATAGAGAAATAGGAACTCTGTTTTTAAGAGTGCTCATATGCTATCTGGCCTAGAAATGCTGCTGGAACTAAGCCTGTGTGCATGCACTATTTTCAATCAAGCACAGGGCAGAAGAGACACTACTTTAAAAGTTGTTTCACTTGATAATTAACATGCAACATCTTAGACTTTCAAAGTGCCTGAGTCTACTGTAATAGCAAAACCACGGAGATCACTTGTGAAAATTGACACCACCTTTGCCAAAAAACACTCTGAATTTAGAAGTCAGCACCAGAATTGGAGTTATGGGCTATTCTTGTATGTAATTTAGGCAGACATTCTTTTTGTGTAGCATAAACTCTACAAACTGTAAATTTACATATGTAATCATCAGTGATTTCATGTTTCAAGATTAGCAGACTTGGGATAACTATATATCATACTCATACAGTCTCTGGTGTGAACATACTGTTTTAAATCTAGAACTGATGGAACAAATACAACAAAACCAAAATGTATCTCTGTAGAAGCCATCTGTACAATCTCAATCAGGTATTAAGTTCTATGACATGAGCAAGTCCGATCGGTATTCATCCATTTAAGCTTTTTTTGTTGTTCGGTAAGACCTGAAGTCTTCCTGGGGTCTTTCTAATACAGAAAAAGCATGTCAGTCATAATTTTACTGAACAAAACAGCTTGTGAGAGCAGSGGGATGAGACCTTTCTGCTTAGGAGCTTTTGGTTGGTTGGTTTTTGTTTTTTAATTATCTAGATAACCAGGTAAGCCCATTTATGAAATAAATAAGAAAGAATAAAAAGGGTGAGGGTAATACACAGAGAAGAAAAACAAACAACACACACAAGCAGGAGACCAGATTGTGAAAAATGAATTCTTAAAAACAAGTTTCAGGATTCATTTTGGATTTTCAATCTTAAAAGAACACAGTATTATCTCTTACAAGAGGACAAAAGCTCCCTTAGATAGGGGACTACTAGATTACTTTAGTAGTTTTAAATTCTAATCTTATTTGCCTTCTTCCAGGAATTACATTTATGCAGTATGCAGCCAACACACTGACTTCACAGCTTCTGGTCTCATCTTCAAAAACCACCAGAGAGCTTCCTCACAGTCCTGCTTCTGAAATTTTTTTCAGACTATATTCCCTCTGAACAAGTTTAACAGTTAAAAATGCCTTTGCTGCCTAGGCTCTGACAATGTCTAAGGCCCATCAGTTCAAATTACCCTCATGCAATGCTGGGGGGGGAAATAAAAGTCACTTTGATCTTGCCTCCCACTCTTGAAACGAGTAAGCTAATCAGAGTTACGGAGTTTCAGTCCTGTACAAAAAGCTGTTGGAGATGCAGTTTCTCATTCCAACCCATCTATTGCTGAGAACCATTTAACAGCTTTCTTCTGAGAAACTCATGAATTTGAAAGCCTGCAGAAAGTTAGGCAATTCACAAGTCAGACAACCTTCTGTTTTACTGCAAACAGCAGGATATTCCTATATGCCATTTCAGTCACCGCTTTAGCTAATAGTTCTGCAAATGAAGGCTTACTTTGAATAACTTTGGTGCAATCATTAACCACTTGGCTTGGAAACCCACTTTCCATAGTCTGAGCCAAAAATGTTTCCCAACTGTTCCATTTGAGGCCCTATATCCAGGAATAAAACTGAAGCAGAGGCAAAAAAACTTTACACAGGTCTGCTGCAAGATACGTCTGAGCTCTTTGTAAAAACTGCCCTTCTGTTAAAATGTCTATTGCAAGCTTACAGAAAGCATAGATCTTTGTGCTCCAACTTTTCTTAGGCATAGATCACTTCAATTTCAAGTGCAGAGAACCATTCTACTTGCCTTTGTAGGGCGGCTAACAGTAACAATCCCAGCAAGGATGACAAGATTACCTTTTAGCTTATGTTAGTGTACTTGGGCAAGCCACATAAGGAGTTCTTCTAGAAATACTAACAAAAAGCAGCTAAAGCCTCAGTTCTAAAGAAACATTTAAGTCTGATCTCACAATTGCTTTCAATACAGAAAATAAGTCAGATCTGCTTTTCCATGCAGGCTAGAATATTTGAAGCTGACTTTAATTTGGGCATTTAGCTTAATTTATGAGCTGCAGCATATACAGTTAACAGAAATATTCAGAATTTTGAAATATTTGCTTTACAATGTAAATCATCTTCTTAAAGTACCAGAACCAAAACCCAGTGGAAATCCAATACTTTAAGGAACACATGGATTTAGCACAGATCTCTAGCTTATAGCTTGATATGATACAGTCAACCAATCAAAAAGCAAATAGTGTGTAAAACATTTGTTTAGCAGGCCTCATGCTTACAGGTTACTTGCAGCAGGACTATTAGTGGGTAGCTGAAGAAAAGCAGGAGCAGAACAAGTGTTGTGAGAGCAAGTAAGAATGCCTGATCTCCCAAAGGCAAATTCAACAGTTTAATAACACTGCGGAAAACCAGAACTTGCTAAATAGTCTTTAAATCATTGGTTGGAAACAGCACAGTATCAATTACCTGAAGGACTAAAGATTAAGGAGAGTGACAGAACAGAGAGCCTGTGACAGCAATCAGATACAGTAGCTGACACTTGAAATTAATATTAAGTAATACCTAGTGTTTTGCCAGAATTTTCTTCCAGCCATGGATTTATCAGTAAGCCTTATTACATATGGAAGTCTAATTCACCCCTGCATCTCAAGGACCTGTGCTATCCATTAGCTCAGAAGGAAACCATCTAAATCTGACAGATCATCACTCTGTGGAGAATGCCAAGCAAAAGAAACGTCTAACTAAAAAATTCTTTATGTACAAGAAAGTAGGGTCATACCCATGCATAGCTGGCTGCTTCTTGTTGATACAGTGGTTAGGTTTATTTGCAAGCCTGACTGAAAATGGATGTGACCTATCGAAGTCTCTCCATGAAAGACCAAGACATCCAGTAATTAACATATGCCTGAAGGAAGTCTAATTTAAATAAAGCACATCTTTTCATTTAGGAGAAAGTCTTAGGCACTGAAATATATACTGTCTATAAAAAGTTGCTGCTTTGAAGAAAGGCTGAACCAGTAGACAAGAACACAGGAACACAAACTTCAACTCAGAACTGGACAAGTAGGTGCTGCTTCTCCCTCTAGTTTCTTGTGAGGTAGGCATTACTCACCATAGGTTTGGCAGACTAGTAATTCTGAGAACAGTGCTGCATTAAAGGCAATCTATTTTTATATAGGATAAATCATTTTACATCATATCAGAGCACCACAGTACAGAATAGGCATCTACAGTTGGAACATAGTATATTAAGTCAAATAAAATTAACAAACTGTTACCCTTTTTCTTCCTTCAAACAACTTTCAGTGTTTTACCTTCTAAAATAAAAGCCCCATCACTTGCTCTCCAATTGAAGTTGACAAGGCAAGAAACTAGCTCAGTAAAAATATAAGTAGTCTAATAAAACAAAGAGGGCTAGAAACCAAATTCTGAAGTGACCATCTTCATGGTAGTCAAGATGTTGAATAAAGCTTAAAAGAACAGACTACTGCAAGTTTCCAGGCTGCCTTTTTAATATTAATAGTTATAACATGAACAAATGATTCATAGCCAAGTATGAAATGAGAGAAACTTTTCCAAGTATGTGACAGAGAAACCTGAAAAGCACCACTTTCAGTAAAACTATATTCCTTTACTTCTCTCTCTTTTGAAGCGGTATACTGTGTACAAGATCTACACTTTTAAACCCTGCATCTCTCTCACACCTTTCTCTGTTCTATGACTTTTAAACAGCTTCCAGATATTGTGCCAGGTCTACATCAATATGGTATTCAAAAATGGATGGCACACTACTTCCTCTCATACCTTAAGAAACTTGGCGTTGAGGATAACTTCTGTCTAAGTACAGATGAATTAGGTCATTCTTCAGACTGTATGAAAACTACTCTGCTGAGCAACCAGGTAATCTCGCAATACAGCTTCAATTTGGGGGATCATCTAACCAGGAAGTGTAGCTGTATTTTTTGAAAGTACTAAAAATTCTCCTAGTCAGGAAGAGACTAATAGAGATTAATGCACCTTTGAGACTTGGGGAAGAAAGCAGTCATCTTGGAGCATACAAATTCCTCTCATAAGGCAGACAGGTAAACATTTTTATAAGTGTACGTGCACAGAAGTAAGCCCCAGCTAATGAAGAACACTCACTTTCACAGGTGTAGAAATGAGGTGCCAAACCTTTTTATCCAGACAAATACATTGTTTACTGTATGGCCACAGGAGGGCCAGATGACACACTGAGGGAACAGCAAGCTGTTCTATTTTCTTTTCAAAAGAGGGAGAGAAGTAGCATAAGCCATTACTTCCACTTCACACAAGTCAGTGCTCTACTGCATACAGCTGTGGGTCTCATAAGACATTCCTACACACCACAGGTTGGCTACCCAGCATGGAGGGGGGGGGGGAATTTTTTGGCCCCAATGATTTATAGCACAGAACTATCTACTACTATCTATTAAGTATGAAATAGTTTGAAACAGATAAAAATGTATCAAGATGCAATTGACCTGCGAAAGATTAACAGTGCAAGGCATTCACAGTCAGAAAGCAACAAAATTAAGACTAAAGCAACTATTATTTTGCATGCACTCAGGTTAAACATCATTCTTTCACTATTTTGGGTTAAAGAATAATGTAAACAAGAAGAAATTTGTGGGTTTTGTCCCAACATCTATTTTGTTCACTGCAGATATTGTAAATGCTCTGGAAACAAAAAGCTTCTGCAGGAAGATTATTCTTGCAATTTAAAGGTATTACAGAGCTGCTCAAATTTCTCACAGATTTCCTATATAGCCCTGACATATTAAGTTGTCAGCCTCCTATCTGACAGAGCTGTTTCCACATTTTTTAATGTTTGAGAAATGTCTGTAGCACCTGATAATAGTGAAAAGCCTTCTTGGTGAAACTCACTGTTGCAAAACAAACAGTTGGCACAAAGAACAGTAAGGCTTAAAAAAAAAACCAAAAAAACCTGAACCACTGCCTCCTAAATGCATTATGGATTAAATAAGCAAGGATGATAAATAAATAGCTTAATAGTCATGAAATAGATTCTGCTTTAAGTCACACTCACCAGATGCCAAAGTTATAAACAGTCTTAACTTCACCATTTCCTGATTGTGACATGTAAATATCTATGCAGTTTAAAGCTGTGTTAATTAGGACTCTAGGCAAAAGCACTGTATCTTTTACTTTGAATATTCAATAATTAATACTAATCCTAAACATCATCTCTGACACATTACTATATACAGCACTTTTCATTACTATATAATTAGTATGGTTAAGTTGGACTATTTTGTCTAACAAGGCAATCTTGTTCAACCAGTACTGTTCATTGTATTAGTAACCACTTTCTGATTGTTGCGAAATATTTTGTTTTTCAGAGATTTTCCACATAGTGAAATAACTACCTTTAAAAGAAATACATATTCCTCTCCACATATAGCATATTTAAGCCTTTTAATGAAATCAGATTAATAAAGCATTAAGACATTAGATTAAAAACYATACAGGATCACAATATTCAACAGCCTATCCAGTTAACTAAAGAACATTGCAACAAAAGGCGCTA
Source organism: Phoebastria nigripes (assembly GCA_035582835.1). Lineage (NCBI taxonomy): Eukaryota > Metazoa > Chordata > Aves > Procellariiformes > Diomedeidae > Phoebastria > Phoebastria nigripes. The sequence continues at coordinate 22,179 of JAYKAV010003192.1, forward strand.
CACTGGTGAAAAAGGCAGTGTAAGTGAACTAGAAACAGATTTCTAGTTTCCCAAAATGGAACTCTAAATGGCTATCAGGGCCTCACCATATGCCAGTTGTTGCAAACAACTATCTGACCACAGAGTTCTTTGTAGCTGTTACCATAACACTCTTAGCCACAATATTTTTGAAGTGTTACCTGCTACTTGTGCCAATTTATCATGAAGTGCATATAAGCTGTTCATCATGAGACTTATTTCATCTTCCTAGAATTAGAAAAACACATTAATGTTAAAACAAACATTAGTAGAAATGTATTTTCTTCCATTTACCCCAAAAATCCTTACCATGGGGGGGGGGGGGAAAAAGGTTTTTTTACACATAAGGGGGGAAGGGGGGGGGGTTAAAAACTCAAACAAAAAAAAAAAAAAAAATTTTATTAAAAAAAAAAATTTAAGAATATTTTTTTTTTTTCCTACACCCCAAAAAACCTTACCGGGGGGGGGGGGGGGGAAGAAGTGTTTTTACACATACAGGTGGAAAGCTGTGGTGTTTCACACATCAACAATGACACAAGCAATAGATTTTGAATCAAAGTATTCACAGTATTGATTTTTCAGATCTTGACTGAAACTAAACTAGATTGCAGCCTGGACTCTGATGGATCTGCCAGTTAAAACTGACAGCTCAAAAGGTTATTTTAATACTAGTGAGAGAACAGTGCAAAAGAAGTTTGATGGTTTGGTTTTTTTTTTTTGATAGCTACTATGTAAAAATAAAACAGTTTTATTCTTAATAAGTGTGCAGTGACACTTCATACAAGCCACACTGAAGTACCATCTGGTTGTATTCCCACATAAAATTCATAGCAAAGTAAGATTTTTGCTGTCTACCTTCAAACTATAGTAACTTAATTAAAAAACAAAAAACAAAAAAAAAACCCAGAAAGCTATATATAGACTATACAATCTTGTTAATACTTCCCTGCATATGCCACTAGTATAAAAAGGCCTAATTCCCAAAACAAGCACGAATATGAGTTGTCATATAATTGTTACTTACAGGGGAGTTAAACTTACCAAGATATTGAGCAATTTCATTGAAATATATCCAGAAACAGTTTATATTAGAAGAAATTACTCAAAATATGAAGATGAGGAACATGCAATTACATACACTGAGTACTAAAGGCCATTCTAAAACGTTGGGGTTTTTTTTGAAGCTGGCTCTGACTCCTGGGGCAGAGTCAAATGGCTGAGATAATACTAGAGCCTTTATTCAGAAAATATGCAAGAAAAGTCATTTTCCAGCTTGTGCATCTGCTGATTATACTCACATTGAAAAAAACTAAATATATTTTAAATTTAATTCCCCGATGCACCAGCACTGTCTGACATAATTTTAAAATTTGAATGCTCCTATGTTTTTCCATAAGAAAACTGCTACCGAAAAGCAGAATACGTCTTTCATTGATCAAAAATTTGACAAATTAATTCCCATAGATGATATCAACAATTACCAACATCACCTCTCCCTATTCTGGTCCTACAAAACCACCACTGAGCTTAAGTTGATATAGTTGGTACTCCCCAGGAAACTAACCAACCTTATTAACTCATTTCCTGGCTGGAAAATACTGAGCATGGAAGAAGGGGAAAATCAGTCCTCTACCACACGCACACACCAATAGCAGTACTCCCAAGTTCCATTTATTTGCCAGTAGGTACACCCATGACTTCACTAATAGCTACAATGACACAGACACATGAAACATTTTTGTGACCAAATTATTTTTTTGTAAATTAATGGTCAGACCACATAAAGGAAGGAACTGAACAGTATAACCTTTGTAGCTAAGGAACAATCAAGCATGGAGTAGGATTACTACGGAACAGTACACAAGAAACACAGAAGAAAGTAACATACAAAAGAGGTTCTCAAGCTGTCAAGTCCAGTGCACAAGGTGCATTCTCTCTGTGCTACTAAAGTCATTCTGAAAGAATCCTCAGAATTTACCCCACAAAATTCAATTTGTTCAAAAGATTCAGAAACATTTCTACCCAAGAAACTAGCCAAGGCTACCTACACAAAATATGCAATTATTCACTTTTGGAGAGCTCAATCCTAGACAAAAAAGAACCCCACACAATTATCTTGCAATACTTGCTTGCTTATATATGCCTAGCAAAAGCAGATCACTATGTTTACAGTCCAGGCAGAACGACTGAAGACTAGAAGAGAGAACCACCAAAACGCATGCTGCAGAACTAAGAATAATACAGATACCTTCAACAGTGACATCTCAAAAACAGTTATCCCGATATTCCAGTTGAAAGAATGAATATAGCAACAAGTAACAGAATAGAATCAAAATGAAAAAGACAAACTTTTTAATGCATTTTCTGAAGGAGGCTAACCCTTGCGCTCCTATGGCACTAAATAAGATCCTAGAGTTTCACGTCAATCATCTCTTACCAGCTCTCCTTTCAAGGTTGAGAAGCCAAATGGTAATAGTAAGAGACAAACTGATTAAATTTAGTCTCAAAACTTACAACACCACAATTTTTCCTCATAGCTCTACAACACAAGTTATGTAACATTTTCTTATTATATAAAGTAACCAGCATGCCATGGCCAAATCTTGTAATCCTAGTTATATTGCCCGAGATGAAAAACAAAAAATTAAAACATTAGAGTTGCAAGAAGTGCATTCATCTCATGCAAAACATTCTGAAACTGCATCCTTCTGAACAGATCTATATTGTTTTTATACAATCATTTGACAGACTAAAATCTCAATATTAAGTGGGTTTACTTACTTTTATTTTTTGTAGTTCTTCACTGAAGGGATTCTTGACTGTAAAAAAAAAAAAAGAGAAAAAAATTAATTCATTCTAGAATTTGAAAATACTAAAAAGGTATACCAACACTGTAGCTTTATGACAACACTGTAATCTTTAGAGAAAAACAAACAAGTCCATAATATGACAAATAACAACTAGACAGCTATTAACCTTTGACTTAACTCCGCATTTGATAATGAGCGATACTAGCATTTAGGTTAAACCAGAATCTTGTATATCTGCAAATTTCACAGCTATTTCCATGCAAACAAAACTGTGCTTGCCATTTGCCAAACTCTTGCTTTAATGACTCAATTGCACTGAAATCATAATTTGAAGGGTTTACATTTTTTAGTATCTAGTTTAAAAAAGTAAAACTACTTTTTTACTAAGCAATAATCCACACAACACAAAGCTGTACAACTCATCAGCATTTTTGTTGTGACAAGAGTACGAGATGACACACTGAGAGCTCAGGTGAAAAGTCCAGTGTGACTAAATGACCATTCCTTTATTTCTAAATAAAACAGTYTCCACAGCTCCTGAAAGCGTAAGTTTATCTATTATATTCTTCTTGGCTACAAAAATATATTCTTCAAGGAAGAGAAGTTGAAATCAGACAAGTAATCTGTGCTATGCTTCCACTTAAGAACGACCAGCTGGTAACTGCAAAGTTACCAAGGCAGGAAGCAATCACCATTAAAGCATATTGTCTTGCCTTTCTAAGCCATACACTCTTGTTTCACCCACAGTTTGAGCTTATACAGAAATTAGTAGTTCTACGTGCTATTCAAACAGAAAATGAAGCTTCTACTGACCATAATTCACCAAACACAAAACCAAGAGAAAAAAAAGTATCCTGGGAAACCTGACACAAAATTGAAGGTCTAGGTTGTAAATGTCATCACATTGATGTTGAAAGCACACCAAGAACAGGGAGCACTTGAAGGGGCACACTGCTCCATATATAGTTCTACAAAAAGTAGAGTTCTTCCAAAAGAGAGAGAGTACTTTCCACTACTTCTAGTGACACATTTGCATAAACAATCTGGAAGAAATCTCAGTCCGGGAAGAATTTTGTGCATTTTGAAATCCTGCAGTTCAACTTTCTATACTAAGGCATAGCAAAAACCAAATACCGTCTTAAATAGTGTCCAAAATATGTAATTCCATTTACATGGTGTAATCACACACACACCCCCACCCCAGATATTGCAGCTGTTTACACAGCATTTCTGCTTCATCTGAAGGAAACTCAGCAACAGCCTCTGATAGTGCCAACCAATTTGACTTCTTATAAGGCACTCCCATGCATAAAGATATTCACAAGACATCAAGAGTTGCCTCCCCAACAGTCAGCTGATTGACGATATCTTGACTCCTGAACCATAACCATGATTGAGCTGATCACTTAATTTAGTTATAAATGGGAAAAATAAGAGAAATAAAGGTGGACACACTAGATCAAATTTATGGCAAGATTTCTCATTTAGGAGAAATGGAGGATACAAAAGAAACTAAGGATCAACTTATAAACTAGGGGTCCCCTAACCTTTGCCAAGTGTAATCGCATCTGGTCAAGTAACTGGGGGGGGGGAAGAGAGAGAATTATTTGTAAAACAATGTAATTCTTATTACCTGCACAAACTTCCATAGCACTGTTGGCAGCAGCCAGATGCTGACCCACTTCACCTTAWTTTTGAAAGGCAAGTTTGAAGTGGGAATGATTACCATTTCATTGCTCCTACATGTAGCAATGGTAAGGAACACATTTGTATAATTACAACCAACAAATGTATAACACAGTGGGACAATGAAAATGCTTTCTGAGTGAAGAAGAAAGCTTGACTCTCTGAAACTTGGCAAACAATGGTTTGTCCATGTGCCCAAGCTCAGAAGAAAATTAAGCATGCTACCTACCCAACAGCAATAAGCACTTCAGCTTCCTCTGACACAGCAAATGGAAAAAGAAAAGAAAAAAAAAAACACCAAAACACAAAACCACCCAAACATAGGGACTGGTTTTCAGACATCTGAATACTCGATTCAGATATCAGATTAATTAAAACTGATGGAAGCAGAAGATGTTCAAGCACTCTTGTAAACCAAGCCCTATACCACTTCATGATTTCATTCTATAGGTGCAAATTCTCAGACATTGCCTACTAGATTATCAAGCTACCAACTTTACAAAGCTTCTATGTATTTCATTCATTAACTCAGCAGAACATGCCCAGTACACTAAACTTTTAATCTAAATACCCTAAAATAGGATTAGAGAAACACAGCCAAGGCTCTAGATGACTGCCAACCTCCCAGTTTGATTGTTAGTTATCCAGACAGGATAATTATGTAATTATGGGCTCTTCCCAAGGTCAATCTTATTGAGCATACATGAAACCTTGATTATATGGTTTTAGATTGGAGGGGGCAGGGCATGAGAAACAACAGTGTGTAGATTTCAGTATACCTGACAAACATATATTTTAGCACTGATGAAAGCCATGGAACAAACACAAATGCAATACATCCATGCCTGCAAAGATGCAAACTGAAAACTGTCAGCTGCAATTCTACATATGCTAGGACCGTACAGCAATTAAGTGAAGGCAATGGTGGTGTTATACTCAGACTTTCCCAGTATGACAATCCCAGTGTAAAGTCAATGTCACATCAGCAACTTCATATTTGGATAAATTAAAACATTGAGTTTATGAAGCAATCCAGATGAGATGTCAATGTTTGCCTCTCCTTCACAAATACATAGTGGTTAAAGTGACAAAAAAAAAAAAAAAAAAAAAAAAAAAGGACTGTCCTGCAAAATTATCTGTCACAAAAATTTAACAGTCCTTGTAACAGTCCTTGTAATTCATTATTTTAACTCACACTATAGGATTTCCATGAAATCCCTCTGAAGTTATTGGTTAACTTGCCATAAAAATCACTGTGAGATACATTTTATAGAAGATGTTATTATCATTTAGGATGCCTGATACCTTAAGAGGCAAGTATGCTAAATACAACTGCAGCAATTTATCAGCTGCATATGCAATTAACAACTGCTAATCAATCTGCATCTATCTACCATATAACCTTGATTAACTTGAGTTAATAAGGCCACTCCTTAACTACTTCAGTAATTCCTGTTCTGAATCYACCCTTCTTTCTTTTGTCCAGGATCTAAGCTCTTACCAAATCCTCCCACTTGCTCCAGCCACAGATGTAAAGTTTTCATCCACTCCAACATGTTTAAGGTATTTTAATATATTACATCAACATTATTGGTTCAAAAGGTTTCCTGACAGTTCTTAAAATATGTAAGTATAGTTTTATGAGTAACAAGTTCTTGTTCTACCAAACTACGAATTAATTTAATAACTAATTACTAATAGAAGAGTTTCTTATGTGAACATATCATACTTTCAAGGCTCCTCCTCAAAAAGGGTTCAAAGACCTCTACAATACAGCAACAATTACCAGCCTTGAAAGTAGTCTATCAAGCTCACGTTTTCATGAGCTTCAGAGAACAAATTCTCATCTACTTATACTACAAAGCTAAAAACTATAGAGATAATTTTCTAAAACAGGAATCCACTGACTGTTGTCCCAGGGGGTCTTCCCCCCAGGTCAGCCAACCAACCGACAACCACATCCACTGCCCTCAAAAAAGGAGGGATGCAACAAACTACCTGGACATCGCAATCTCATCATCCACTAGAACTGCCCAGACAGCAGCAAAACTGTAAAAAGCATGGCAGTTTTACCTGGCCACATGTGAATACTAGCTGCAGGATAAAAAAGCAGTAGTATTTTAATGGAAGAAAAACCTCAAAAACTTGACAAAGGGAACCACACCAACTCCCCCAAAACACTGTAATAGCTAAATATTCTACTTGAAAATTTGATACATTGGGAGAAGAGCTTTATTCCTGGCAAGGTGTAATGATAATAGGATTCTTTGGCCAGACATGGAAGGAAACAAAAAGTAAGCCCACTAAGGGACATCATCTTCATATGAAACTTGGTTTCAGAACAGGAAGGAATATGCTATTTAAATTCAATTTTTAAGAATTGATCTTATTTAAATGCTAGTTAATCAAGAACAAGACAATAAGATTACTGAAAAGCCTGCGAAAGAAATCAAAGCAGCATATAATACTGTTCTGGTTAACTGAAAAGACTACTAATGACCCTTAGAAGTAACTAATTTATACATATTACTGTTGGGACAAGCTGTAAATGATGACTTACAGACTACTAGAATTCCTCAGAATGGCAGAACTGGTCAGTCTCAAATAACAAAAAGTCACCAATACAAAGCTAAGGGTCACAGCACAGCTCCAAAGCATTCCACCCAAAGCTGTCAACACAAATGCACATACCAAGCCATCTCACAGAGATGCTCAATCTTAGGAATAAAAGCACGGTCAGTGTCAACATACAAGGTTAATTTTCGCTAGAATATAGAAGCTTTCATCTTTAAAGTAACAATAAAACCACTCACCACCACCGCCACCCRTTTTCCTCCCTAATACATTGGTAACAATTGCAGACAGACACAGTATTTACAAGGGTTTAGTTTTCTTCAGTAAGACAAACAGGGAGCACAAAGTGAGATTTCTCCTCTTTTTCAAAGCATGGTTTAACAGACATGAATTTGCAGCTTAACTGCAGACATTCATGAACGCACAAGTCAGCTTTTATAAAGTCTTAACGGTACAAGTTCCAAAGACTGACATAGCTTCACAGCCAGTCATACCTAGAAAGAAGACATGCACAAATAAAAATACCTTTGCTTAGGACATAAGCTGGAACCGTATCACTAACATGGTACCAAAATAAGGGATTCAGTTACCTTCTGGTCACCAAATTAGGATGCCAAAAAGTAGCTAATCCTTCCACTACAGCTATCTCCTAGATGCTGTGGTACCTTGCCCTGAACAGCATTACCATTCTTGCAGTTTCAGTATTCAATACACTTCAACAGATAACACCAAAACTGAAGTATGAAGGAACAGTCATGGCGGGACAAACCAAGGATTCAACTAGCCCAGAATTCTGCCTCCAGCAGTAGTAAGAAGTTTTATTCTTTTCAGAGACACCCGTCCCTAACTGGAAGGGGGGGGAAATCAACAGAACAGTGGCAAAAATTAGTGTCAGAGCATAAGTATATAAAGTATATGCTGATACTTCAACAGAATATTCTCCCAGTCATAAAAAAATTTGCACTTCAGAAGCTTCCTGAGACAGACAAAAGTGGCTGGCTTTCCGCCCCCCGCCCCCCCTAAATTATCAACTCCAATGTATTTTTCCCTACTAATTTGTCTAGTCCCACATTAACCCCAAGCAAGCTTTTAGCTTCAGCAACATATGGTCACAAAGAGTTCCACAACTTAAACGTATGTGTGTGAAAAAACAGTTTCTCTGCTTACTCCAAACTTGCCACTTGTTAGCTTGAGAAACTCCTCCTTGTATTAGAGGAGACAGTGGGTAATCAGACCCTGTTCACCCTCTCCGTAATACTCATGCCTTTACTTCGTCCCTCAGTCTTTCCCTTAGTCCTCACTCTTCCACACTCAAGAGTCCTACTCCTCCTTGCTATGAAAGCCATACTATGCTTTTGATCATATTACTACTCTCTGAACCTTTTTGCAGCTCTGCTATATCCTTTCTGAGGTTGGGGACCAGAGTTGGACACTATTCAAAATAAAGGAGCACCATGGATTATTAGTGCCATACTGATATTCTCAAATATATCCTCTCAAGATATACTTTGTTGTCAATTCCCTTCCTAAAAAATAGAAAATCCTACCATTGTGTTTCCTTCTTGACCACTACTGAATATTAAGCTAACATTTTTAACAGAATCATTGTAATGCCATAATTATTTCTGAACATACAGATAATTTGATTTTTATAAACGAAAAAGCAACTTTCCAATGCAACTTTAAGGAGCTGTAAAGCCACAGCTGCAGAAACAAGAATGATCCCAATTAACCTCTAAGCATTTATTTTCTCAATTTGATGATATCAAGAGTGCCAAATACCATCCACACAAGGATTCAGAGACTGTACACTGCAACACACACTTCCAACCTAGCAACTTCTGCAGAAGCAAGAACATTCCTCCCTGCAAACAGAAAAGTACTTTTCTCCTCCCCACCCACCATGTCACAAGCAGACTAATCCCAAAACAGAAGCAGTATTTCTTCCAAAATTTGTCCTGTAAAGGTGTGTTCAGTAAGTGGATAACCTAATGCCTTCCATTAGAATTTTTTCTTTGTCAAAAAAACCCCAACATTACCTGGATAATGTATTGATAACACAGGAAGCAACAATACTGGAAGTACTGCTATCCAACATAGGCCTTTAGCCCAGCCTTTTTCTACGTGACCTTGGAAACAAGTTATCGATAATTTTACAATCCAAGTACTTTCAACATCAACTAACAGATCTGTAACTTTTTTTTAGTAAGTTTGGGGTCAAGTACTGATTCCACCCAGTGACATACTGTGTATGCATCAAGGACAACTCTAAAACATTGCCTAATCTTAAAGCTCCTACACCTTAAAATGCCAGAAAAAAAAACCCAAACAATTAAGTTATTACAGGAAATAAGTTATTCCAGAGCTCATCTTTCAAACAGCTTAAATAAAATAATCCTGCCTTTATTTTCCTCTCTGCAATTACTCAACGCTCAAAACAAGTGAACGGTTTTGCATGACCTCCATCTCCAGATTGCACTAATTCAGATAGAAATCACTTTGAATCAGTAGGCTAAATCTCTGTGCTTTGATATTAAGACACCAAGTCATATGTCAAGCTGAGCAATTCCTTCACTACACATCATCTTTGTGTGCTTTGGAAAGAGTTTTTGTATTTCTAAATCAGTACACCATTACAGTTTGAATAGTCCTTGGCCATGCCAATTTTGAATGGCAGCACAATCTGCCACAAGGATTAGAGAATTCTAAAAACGGCTGAATCTTTCCTTAACATCAAGTCAGTTTTTCAACTGCCTCAGTTTAAAGAGCTTTTATTGATATTTTTTCCCCAATATCATTTGAATTTATTCTGTTTGTGAATAGGTGATATAAGGGTTTATGATATAACCAAACTATTTCATAATCACTTTTTTTTTTTACAAAACCCTCCTCTAAAAGAATTAAAACTATCGTATTTGCTATAGACATTTCAGTTCAGACACATTTTCTATCAGCCCTGAAAACAGCAGTCTTCATTATTTTAGGTAAAAGGGTGGGAAATACCAGAATTTCTCTTTGGAGTTCTTCATTGCTTCTTAAAAAAACCCCTCGTATCTTAGCTGTATCACTCTTACTAGAAATGCTCAAATGTACTCCTGCCTATTTAAATACTGGTTAGAATAGACCTGAATGTTGAAAGATGATCTTAAGAGAGCCAAGTCAATTGGGTCCATATTTAAGGAGAGAGAGTAGTGTTTTGGGAGAGATTCTCATCAGATTATTCAGTTTCTCTAGAATAAAAATACTAGTTTCATTCTAGTACTTGTATTAATGATTGAAAACCTAGAAATCATAAATTTTGTGCTTAAAAGATTAAAGTAAAATATTTTAATCTGTGTAGTRCCTGTAGATATCCCAGTACTGCGAAACTGAAACGGAATAGTTGTCTGTAAGTCAGTTCTTAAGAACGTCACCTTTTTTAAGCAAAAAGCCTTATAAAATAAGTCCAGAACTTGAACAGTTGCCAAGACATCCGAGCTGACTTTAGAGGAAGTTTTCACCATATTATTGCCACATTCACTCCATGAATACTGCTGCCGGCTAGAATCTACTAAACTGAAGTGCCCATTTCAAACAGAGCTGATACCTCAGACTAACACCTGCAAATATTAACAAAGACACTGCCTTTCCTTCTTTCTGGTCTCCTGTTTCCTAAACATCACCCTCAACCATAGCAAGACTCAGGGAAGGAAGAAAAAAAAAAACAAACACCTACAGAGCTATAGTACAGACACTGCTTGTTTCAAAAGGAAGAATGTGCAACCTGCCTGTGTGTATGAAAAAAGCATGAAAGTTCACTTTTTTCTACTAGAAGACCCTGTGAAAATAACTGTATGCAACACATGAAGGAACAAGTAAATGAGCCCAAACAAGAACCGATGCAGTCACACCAAGAAACAGAACAAGCTTTAGAATACCACTATCAGCAAGAAAATAATACTGTATTGTAATTCCCCAGTTGCATAGACAGATGAGAAATTTGGGCAGAAAAGATTCGGGCAGTGTTTCATACCCCTAACTCGGGGGAGCAGGGGGAGTGTCATCAGAAGTAGCAAGTACCAGTCACCAAACACTCCAGACAATACTTCCAGCTACTACATCCACCCAGGAACTGGTCTTCACCCCAAATTCTATCTCCTCTATGCCTACGTTAATCTCAATGAAACATACTCAGTACAAGAGCAGGCTTAAGCAAGAGCCCATTAAGCTGCTAGGTTATTTACAAAATCATTTTTCATGATCTGTATTTGTGGAAAGCTAAAACGATTCTTACAATAAAGTATCCTCTTCTCCAGTTTTATTTCTACCAGTGTAAGGAGATGTTTTATAGCAACAGAATTTGCACACACACACTCTTTTACATTATATTACAAAACATATTATATTTCAATGAAGAAACAGCTGTCTGTGTTCTATTAGGAAAAATGGCTCAGGAGAAGCGCATTTGCCATGCATTGTAAAAATTAGGTAATACTACATTCCTTGCACACACACAGAGTGTCCATTATAGGCTAGCGTTTATATGTAGGAAAAAGAAAAAAAGAAAAAAAAAAACCACTAAGACTGCTTTTATCAGCAGTTGCAAAACATTACCAGGAGAAACGTGAGACTTAAGACGCCTACAAGCATTTTACAATGGGTAGAGAATCCCTTCCCTTGCAAGAGAATTGGAATAGGCTTCTGTAATAGCTCTTCTCCCTTCTTCTGTGTTCCCTCCCAAATATTTTAGCTCCTTATACTTTATAAGGTCAAAAAACACCCACGACTTCAATAAATGAACACAAATGGAAAAAAAACCCAAAGATACTCAGAAGCAGGGGAAACTCCAACTTGAAAACATGGCAGCACAAGCAGCTCAACGTTAAATTAGGAATTGATCTGCTTTCCTCAAACTCCAAAGTTCAAGATAGAAAGCAAATTCATAAAGCAAGTGTTATTAAAACACAGAAGGTTTAAGAATCAATGGGAATCTGCAATTAAATATTAAATCTACTGTCACTCTGCCAAGGGGCCCAGTCTGGCTAGAAACACCCCTGTGATCTTGTACAAGCAAGAAGGATTCCTGTCTTGAAGAGTTTCCAATGTAAAAATACCCAGTTATAACCTCTTCTTCCAGATAGACCTCAGTTACAAAGTATTAGTAATATACTATAATACTATGAACAGTTTACAGCATCCAAAGATAACATTCAAATGGAGAGCACTGGCAGGAGAACTCTTAAGAGACGCTCAATCACGAGAGCAAAGACATTAACAAAGTCACATAGGGATTTTTCATATTTAAAACTGGGGTTCTGCTGTGCCTCTGTCCTTTTAACCATTCAGCACACACTGGGCTATCACTGCTTGCTGCACTAAGGAGCAGCAGAACTGCTGAACAATGATCTATGAAAGCCTGAACACAGCAGTAAAACTCTGAAAATAGGTGCCCTAGCGTATCCTAGGGAGAAAAAAGAGCTTACTCTATGCAGGACATACAGAGGTAGCTGCTAGCAGGTCTCTTATCATGACAAAGATGAGCTTTCACAGAGGAAGCAGCAGCCAGCTTACCAGAAGTATCCGTATTAGCTAAATAGAAGGGAAACTGCCCACCACACATAGATGTTTGCAGAGCTCAAAACCAGGATGAGCTCAACAGTAATTCGAGACATTAACACCACTTGACTGGAAATGAATAAGAAGTAGGCAATATTCAGTAACTTCCATTTTTACTTAGCTGGACTAAGGCTCTAAAAGAGTTGGCTAACCTTCCAGGCTGTCTACCATACCAGCTGCATTTGTTTGATAGCATAAACTGGCTGGTTCAAATAAAAATTATTATCTGAAGGGAACAACTGGACTACCACACAGCCATACATCACCATTATCCTTATATATATGCCTTGCCATTGGCTCCTATACTCAGCTGAAGAGTCTGCTTGAACTAAGACTTTCAATATTGTTATCATAATTGTTTATTAATTAAACAGGTTACGCCTATTAGGTAAAGAGTTACGTCATCAGCTCATGGATTAAGCCGATGAATCTTCCAGCCATTGGCTCCTATACTCAGCTGAAGAGTCTGCTTGAACTAAGACTTTCAATATTGTTATCATAATTGTTTATTAATTAAACAGGTTACACCTATTAGGTAAAGGGTTACGTCATCAGCTCGTGGATTAAGCCAATGAATCTTCCAGCAGTACTGTATGCACTTCTGAGCCAGGTGGATCTAGAGAGGAGAAAGAACCTATTTTGGCAAGAAACTCATCTGCCATACAGAAACAGCAAAAAAAGAGGATGGAAAGGAAGAACAAGTGACTCTTACTGAGATCTCAAACACTGGGGACAATAAAACCTTACCACACCATTGGCTATTTGTAGATACATCAGAACTCTGTAGTAAGTCACTCCATAGTAGTACAAAGCTAGGTGCTTAAACTATAAAACAAAGTTTACAAAATTAAGATCTTAACTCTCCTTCCTCAAACCATTTATCTCATGCTTAAGGAAGCATAGCTGGCCATATAGCTAGTAGTCTCATGCCAAGGTTTGTGTAAGAAGCTCAGTACATTCCCATCTCCTGAATGGCAAAGAACATCATACGCTAATTCATTCCCTTAGAGAAGGGACAGGCAGACCCTATTTGGCCTTTGGTCCTCAAATCACTAGGACAGCTCCTTGCCAGGGCTGCTACTTTCATGTGATTTCCCTCCACAGTTTGCTCTCGCTCAAAAGGAATGACTTTAATACCACACATCCTATACAGCAGAATAAAACAAGTCTGGATTTAACATCCCATTGTTTTTTTTTCCCTACTTCATGTGCACTTGCACTCAATCTGCACATTTTTGTTGTTAGTTCATAAGCAGCACCTTCAGCTGAAGGTCAAGAGAAAAAAAAAACAGTATTTGAAGTTATAAATCAAAAAATGCATTAGTCACTGCATTGTCCAATTCCAAAGTACACAGACATATTAGTGCTCAATGTAAACAAGCTAAAAAAAAAAAAAATCTACAGCATTTCTGCAGGGAGTACCACCTTTGATGGAAATCAAACTTAACAGACACTGGTCATAATACACCTAGGATCACCAAGTCAAACTGTGCATATACACCTGCCCATTCTGAATGAATGAGCTCTCAGGAGTACTTAAAAGGCTGGTATTTCTGGTTTTCAATAAGAAATGAAAAACTACTAGCTCAAAGGACACTGTACAGACAGTACAACGGTATGGCTCTTTCAGATGTTCACAACACTCCATTTTATTTTTCTCTGAGTTTATACCAAAATGAACATGTGTTTGCTATTATATACAAAATACAAAGTACCCAAACATGAATATAGCTCAGATTTAGATATAGCTCAGATTCCCCATTTCCCACAGTGATTTATGAACACCTTTATCCAAAGCTGCTTTTGCATAAGTAGTACTTCACATGCTTACAGACAAGAGAAACAAAACCCAAAAATAAGTAGTGAGACTAGTTCCTTGTCCAGAAGGAAATCTGCATCTCTAACCTCATCTTCTCAGCTAGGCAAAGTCTCCCTAGGACAGCATAAAGTTCCTCTGACACCACCCCTGCCCCGCACCCCCCAAAAAAAGAGTGCCTTTTCAGCTTTTTCCTTGAAACACACTATGCCTCTCACCTCCAGAAACTTCCTTGGATCATACATCAGGTGCAAAGCAATACAGAAACAGCCTAGAATGAACACCATACTCTCCTCTCTTTCTGAGATCCCCCCAAGGAATTTCATAAAACATTTTCTCTTATTTACAAAGTAACAGTAAGCTATTTCCAAGGAATTTGCAAGAATGAGAAACAGCACAAGCAAGACTGCCAGACTGGCCCTTCCCCAATAATTCAGTTTGACTGTGGATTTCCGTAGCCTGAAAGAGGCCTCTCAGGGGTTTGTCACACATGCACCACCCAGTCTGTCACTTAACAAAATTAACAAATACTCCTCTTTGATTGTCTGAAGCATGACACCTGAAAAAGAACAAACAGCCCACTAAACTTTTAGATATAGGTCAAATGCCAGAGATTAACAGAAAATTTCATGATGAATGTTTTACCATTTCTCAGAAAATATCCTGGGAATAATAATAAAAAAATTTAACAAACAAACAAACAAAAACAACAACAAACAAAACCACCACACACCACAACCAAGAGCTGTTTCAGGCAACACTCAAAAAAAAAAAATCATCACACATCTACCTTTTGATATTTGAAACCCCTCATTCACAGTAAATGCTCCATTGCTCAATATCTATGGACAGCTTTCAGATTAGTTCTAGCTAGACTTCTGTTCTCTATGACCAACAATATTTACACATTCAGATAAAAATTTGTTTGATGAAGTTGTGCTGTGAGATATGGGAATACTGGACATGAGGGGCTTGTGTTGTGCAGCTTGATGATACTGCACAGACACTGCGATAAGTATTACTGAATGAGCGTGCTGTGGAATGTTTTATTGTATGACTACATAGTGAGATGATGAGTATTGAGGGGACAGATGGTTAAGGTGAGTGGCTTTGATACGCAGCCTATTGAAAAATATCCAAAAGCTAACATAAGCAATTATGAAGTCAATGGACAGTCTGAGGCTTCTCCAATAAGCAATTCAGACTTTTAACTGACCTTCAAAGAAACACTTTTCTGTGGAGAAAAGGAAAATTAAGATCTAGATGTGGCCTTAAAATCTAGTCTGGAATAACACTACATTTATCCAAGTCATCCCAGCAGTCCTCTTGTGATAAAGTTTTGTTCAGTCGACTGCCTAGCAAGGACAGGCTGATGCTGCATTTACCCAAGACACCGTGAGCCCAAGTATAAAAGTTTCTTGTACTTTTTCAATAAAGAAAAGGTTTAAGGGGATGTGACCTGTATATAAACCTTGTATTAAGACTTAAGTGAATAAAGGCAGTATGAAGGAAGTCTTAATATGTATATAAAACAACTATTTTCTAACAAGCCATCTTCCAATTTTTAATTAAGTAAATGGCCTTCTCTAAGACAGAGAAAAACCAGCCTAGGAATTGGTCTACAATCTTTCATTTATGAACAGACCTATTTCTTACTTATCTAGCACAGCATAACCACAATTCAATGGATCCTGCAGACTACTCAGTAAGTTTTAATGCCACTTAATTCAATGCTAGACCTCTCTTTTTAAGTCCCTACACCTCTTCTCCTCCCCACATTAAACAGCCTTCTATATCAATTCAGTCTGTCACTCAGAGTTCATTTAAAGCAGCTAAAGGAATTTAAGACTCTAAAAAGGCAGCTTTATTCAAGATACCTGTGTTACAATATGACCCTCAGTAAGCAGAAAATTTGATCCTTTCCTCTGCAAAAAGAAGAATTCATCTCTACAAAACACCAGACATAACAGCACATCTCCTCCAACAAACTAAGCCCAACAGGCATTCCGTGTTTGCCTGTTCCATATTTAGCACGCATCCACACTCACTTGCTCCTTACCCTCTCACCCTCCAAAGTAGACTGTAAACACACAGCAGAACAGAGAAACAGCACTAAATAGCATTGTGGGATGCACAGCACAGTAGGAGGGAAAAGGCAACAATGGTAAGGATACTGGAGAAAAGGAGCCACCAAAACCAAAGTACAGCAGTTTGGGGCCATACTGCTTTTCCTAATTACAAATGGTACCTCTTGGTGAAGACAGATTTCTTATTCATGCCATGGTATACTCAAGTAATCTAAATATACTTGATTCAATCTTCCATCTCCATTATTTACATTTGTCTTCAACTCCTCCAGCTAGGCTGAGAAGCTTACTGAATGGACAGACTTCTACAGAATCCCTAAAGTTTCCAGGGGAGAATGCTAGCAATATCTCAGACTAGAGATGCGTGAACCCAAAGCTTTGATTTGCCTGGATCAAAAAAACTGCAGAAATATTGAGACAACATCAAAGTAGTGTCTTATCTGAACAGTCAGCTGTATAAAGAGGCCATACCTGCATGGAGTCAAAGCATCGAGTTTGTTTTGCTATTCCCTATTTTCTAGGGACAGCACACAGACATCAACTGCAAAGCCTTCGTGTCATCAGTTTCATTCAAGAAGTTGATGTGGTTTTTTACATATTTACAACAGGACTCAACATCAGATGTTATAAACTGGAGCAAACCTTCTACACAGAAGGAACCTATATGAGATCAGCTTTAAGTTGTGCAGTGGTTCTTCAATCTATCCTTGCATCCATCAGTATGCTTCTTTCCATCAGTAACACTGCTCCTTTTCCAAGTTTTTCTAAATCAGAATTCCTCAGTGGACAGAAGCCATCAAGGTTACTTTGATCAGTGGCAGAGTTACACCATGTCCTCATTTATTATAATCACAACAAAGGCACTGCCACCTTCTCCCACAACTCTAGACCTACCAGCAGCAACAGTAGGAGCCAAGAAAGGAAGAGTAAGGACAAAAATACTACTACTGAAGTTCTTAGCAAACATGCGAGTCTCCTGAAAATGACTACTTCTTCTCAATGTACCTTGATTTCACAGTACCTTAACCAGTCAACTTACTACCCTCAACCTACCACAAATCACAACAGACAACTAATTTTACCAGAGAATACAAATACCCACAAGAACTTTAAAGGTGTACGGAAAATATGCCTCATGATTACAATGGACTCTGTGCTTCTCCACAGCATTGGAACAGCACTTTCATCAACAAAAACTGATGTACTTGCTTAATTTACTTGCCTAAGCTTTTTTGTTAAGTGACCAAACAACTTGATCAAACAGCAGCTCTGACCTGTTCACATGTTCATACTATTTCTGAAGCACAAGTCTAGAAGCATGACRGGGATCAGTTTGGTACGACTCTGGCACTCCTGCCAGCTTAGCTGGGTAAGCAATCAAGCTAAAGTCTTGAGACCTACTACTCCCAGATGAAATACAGATGTCAACAGGAGTTAAACATACATGATTTTTTAGAAACACAATTGGTCCCCAGGAACAGAAAGACTGCAGGCCTGATTCTCCTCTCGTACTGGGATACGAGATTATGAAACAGTGCAAAGTGGGGCTCCTACAATGCTAAATTTAAGTCCTTGGGTATCGTGGGCTCTTCCTTAAAATATTTCCATTGCATCCATTATCGCTGTGTGCATCTGTCCTAAGCAGAAAGAAATCTGCACTGCACTTGAAGAACACTATTAGAGTTGGCAGGGGTTCTTAACAGAAGAAATGCAAGTTTGCTTTTTGCTTTCCCACTCCTTTCTAGTCTGCAATGCTTTATAAACATGGAAAAGTTGCAACCAGATCTGCTTTCAGATCCTAGATCATCCTTAATTTTCTCACATCAGAAACCAAATTTTCTTTTGAGAAAACTACTGTGCATCACAGAATGAAGTGCAAACTTCTGATTAGTTTTTGATATCTAGTGAAAACATCCTGCCAGAGCTCTGCTGCATCCCTGCTCCCTGGGCAAGTAATTTTAGTTCTGATTTCTCATGACTGACTTCACAAAAAGCATAGCCTACAACAGTAACGTTGAAAAAATGTCATTGTAAGAATATCTAAAGTCATGGCATAAGGAAAGTTTTGTGCGTGTCTGCAAACAGCAGCACATCTAAGGTATGAATACCAAATAAGCTAGTTCTAAGTATTCTGAACAAAGTATCAAAAACAGCTATCTCCTTAAAAAAAAGGACATTCTGAGGTTGCATCTTTTTTTTTTCAAATACGGATGAACAATTTTCATATTTATACTTTATACTACAGATCTGCTGCAAAGGTAAATAGACTGTTTATCATCCTTTAGGAAGGATTTGAAGTTGTCAACTAAGATAAACAGTGCAGAGTAGTTTAACAATTATTTGGACTTTCCTGGGTACAAGTCTTGGCCAAATTTGTTCCTCATTTTTAAGAGTTATTTCTGATATACCATAAGGAAGACTAGAGTTTTAAAATGTCAAGAATCCTAAGGAAATTTAACTGTTCTGCCTGGCTTTACCTTATGAAGGCAGCCTAGGGTTTTTTTTATCTCCTGATCTTAATCCAAAACTCACCAAACCACAGAAGTGAGATCAGCTACAAGAGAGATTAGTCTTTAAGATGCACTTCCGGATTTTCTTTTGTATCACCTAGAATAGAAATACTTGCTAACTAGAGTTTAAAGCAATATACAGAAAGTGAAGCAGAGCTATATGCTAATATGTCAATAGAAGTTGTTATATTGTCAAATACAAGTCAGAGTACCACTTGCAAAACACAAGCAACATTACTGGCACACAACACAGGAACTCTCCAAAACTTTTAATTTTGCTTGCTCCCTTTACTGTCTTCTCTTCTATAAATATTTCTTATCCAAAATTCATTTTCTTCCATTGAAGCCAACACTGTCAAGAAGATAGAGATCTTCTGAGAAGGTGATCTTAGAAGGCAAGTAGATTTGTAACAGTTACCTGTGAAATACCACAGCCCTTTAATAGTAATTTGCAGGCCTGTGAGCGTAACAGTCATCTTCTTGTCTTTTATACAGCAAGTCTAACTTCTTAACAATGAAATTCCCTGCATAAAATTCCACAGAAGTTTTAACACCCGAGAGAATTAGAAGTCGAGAACAAAGGAACATCAATGGAATAGAATTAAACTCTTAAAATTGTGATTTGCATAAGCTTCCACTTGCAATATACRCAACTGCTAAGTCTCCCTGAATTAACATTTCAAAACCACAAGTTGTAGCAAATATAGTAAGGATTATCCTCCTAGCAGTTGTTTTGTAACAAGTATAATAGAAAGACCAAAATTACTAACAAGAGATGTCACTTTCAAAAGCCTCTCCTAATAAGAATATAAGATATTAAACAAGACCCACCTGAAAGTTTCAAGATTACTTTGTTTTGTTGTTGTTGTTTTGCTACATCAACCACTCCCCAGGCAAAGTACTGGAGCAGAAACAGAGTAACTTAAATGCAACCTATTTCAGATTACAACTTTAAACAGCACCTGTTCTAGTGCCCTCATCTTTCAGAAAGTAAACCAGACCTGAAAGCAACATGTACTGATCTGATATCGTTATCAACTTTCCATGAAAAATAACTTTAGAACTAACTCCCAGGAGCAGCCACCTGAAATGCTCAGAGTAACATCACAAGACAAAACCAAAGAAGTTGGAATAGATACCCAACTCTTCAGGGTTTGAAGAACCCTAGGAAGTAGACAAAAGTCAATTCTACCGTTTTCCTGACAAAATACTAGGCTGGCTTGGCAAGAAGTTGGTACAATTCCATGGTATTCTGAAGGCAGGTGCAAGCAAAGCATGCTTTACGGCAAGAGCCACATGAATGAGGTTACCAGCACCAAGCCCAAACTGATCGTTCTCTTCACATACAACACTGTCAGAGAAAGCAAGCACAATATGCGCTTATGCATTAGTTGGTCTTTTATGTAAGCTTAAAGAGTAGTTTAATTTCAATGGTTTAAGATGCTTTAGGAAAAGCCCCATAGATATTCATCTGCTTTTTAGACAGCTAAATGCATAAAAACCTTACCTCAGGTGACCATATGTAGGTTGGATACAGAAGAATTAGCCCAATTCTGATTTGTCTTTGAACATTTTATGCTGCATGTGCAGAAAAAATAAAGCACTTCATAGCTATTTTAGAGCTCTGAATAAGAAATCACTTGAACATTATGCATGATATAAGTGACAATCCTCTTCTGAAGTTTTCTGCTTACCACTTCTCATCTATATTATTTTACCTGGCCTAAATTCAACCCCAACACCTAGTTTTAAGCCTCCCCCATTACACGCACCTCCTCTGTTCTCAGGTTACAGCCTGACAAATATTGTAAGTGCTGATATTGGGTGTACTTGGTGACAAATATTTTTCAATGTCACACACATAMTATCACTTTATTTTGATTGAATTTCATTTTAGGTAACGAACAATTGAGACAACCAAGGTTAAGCTCATTGTGCATCATTCCCTGCAAAGTTAAAATAAGAAGCCACCCAAATATACAAAGAACTGCCTTTTTTGTTTTCTTACAGTAACTATGATAATTATGAAGATGGGTATAGTGCAACTCCACTGAATCCCAAAACCTTTTATAATAGTTTGAAGTTGAAAATAACTGAGTTTTTCACAATCAAATCACTCTCAGCCAACAGAATCTTACCTACAGCCATCTGAAAGACAGAAAAATCTCAGTATCCAATCACCTAACTGAAAGGTTGTTTCTTGAGATACATTTTTATTAAAAAATAATAGTGTATGAATCAGTTCTGCTTCTATAAAGAAAACAGACAATACACCCACACAATCCTAAGAGCCAAAGGACTCGCTCAGATGATGTTTAAGCTTAGGGAAGCATCTAATAGATGACAGGTTTCTCTCCCTTCCCAGTAGCAATGAGTCTTCATTGGTCTGTCTTGTCTGTTCTTGCCTGTTCTACAGACCTACCATATTTTTGCTGCATATGCCCATTTGAGAAGTAAGAATTTAGTGAGCATGTGCTGAGCATATGGGCAAGGTAATTCCCTGCTCATTCCCACATTACTTAAAAGAAGTGGCCTGCTCCTCTTCCTATCAAAGGAGCTAGCCACAAAACCCACTCTTCGCTTCTTCCAATGGGCCCTGTTCCCATTTGTTATGTTGCAAAGCCCGGGGCTGTGAGGAAGGAGGACAGATGAAACATGAGTGCCACTGCCAGAACAATTCTTCAGGAAAGCCACTTTCATGAGTTCCACTGAAAAGAGAACAAATAGGAACAGGCCAAGAACTGGCTTAATTGAACTATCAAGCAACACTGGCCTACCAGACCTTTGGCTGGGCAGCCTAACCTAAGCAAAAGGGCAGAAGAGAACAATTTTCCCTATATATCAGTTCCAGCTGGGTTAACTTTTTAAAAGCAATATACTCAACACAGTGATCCCACATGCTCCATAGGAAAGTTCACACATTCAAAACGAAGTTTTCTTCCAAGACAAAAAGTTCAGAGTGGGTTTCTTTTCACAGTATTATTGCTATCCGCACAGCTGAGACATTCAGCTTTATCAAGCAGCATGGCAGGCAAGTTTTAACTCAACCACTGAATTTGACAGTCAGAAAGTTTACCCCAGTAGGCTGACAGACCTTCTCCCCTATTAAAAATCATCAGATTTCAAGACTGGGAAGAAAAAAAATCTAATACATGTTAGTAGAATTACACAGCTTATCAGTACATAAGAAAATTTATGTAGGTCTCTTGCAGTTATGGCCAGAAGTAACACAGGATATGAATATAAGTAGTCCCAACAGTCACACTATACTGTATCTAATTTTAGCCCACCTGTGTATGTTCACTGCCTTCCCAAAAAACAAGAGTGAACAGTAGTTAAGAGCCACGTGGACAGCAATGAAACCATTGCAAATGCTTAAGTCCTTGCTGCTACTGTCCTTCCTAAACACTAAATCCTTTACTCCCCCCTCAAAGAGCATAAAACAGAATTAAGAACTATTCTGCTACCATAATGTAATGAATAACGTTCAGGAAAAAAAAAGAAGAAAAAAAACAGCCCACACTGCTATTTCTGCCCTGTAACATCTACCAGATCCCAATCTAACAGGGGGATCACTCCTTACAAGGCAGTGTATACATGCCCACACATGAGTATATCAATCCTCTACTATCTCTACAAAGAAATACATGTGTGTGTATACACCCCACACACCTTCCTCAATCATTTCAAGAAAAACGCAAGTCCTCAAGGACCTTTTAATGCTCTCACGTCCCAAAACTAGCTTTTTTCATAATTTTTCATTGCTCCTGATGAGAAATTAAGACAGCAATGGCATGATTTTTCTTTCTGATGTTAGAATCTCCGCTGCCCATTTCAGAGCAGCCAAGAATTGAATTAGCATGAATCACCACCCTTAGGTGGTGGCATTTTCGTATGCTTCGTGAATAGAAAATGGTAGTTTCTAAATCCATTCCAAGAAGTTACTTTCRTATATTAAAGAAGCTCCCAAGTAATTCAGGATTAAAAAAAGAATGCTCTGAAATTCAAACTAAAGCACAACAGTATTTCATGTATAATCATACTCTCAACTAAATTTAGAGAAAAGCATTTATTAGAAAACAATATGCAATAGGTCCAGCATTCACTGCACAAAGTTTGTTGTAGTGTGTAACATCATCTCAACCTCACATCCTTTTCAAGCCTCAGTATACATAAATGAAAACAACCTGCTTTATTACCAACTACAGTCAAATCTTAGCCCTGCAGGAATCCCAGGTATCTAAATGTGCATGATTACTTCTGTGAGATTAGCATAAAGCCTTACCTCGTCAATTCTCTATTAACCATACATCTGTTACATTGAACAAAACACAGAAAATTGCTTTGTGAAGAAAACATGCTAGAAAACAGATTACAGCAGGGAATGCCAGGATTTGAGTTTATCCTCAAATGTCCTGCAAGCTTATTGTACCAGCTTGCAAGGTATATACTTAAGGAAAGACAATTTCTCGGTGCCCCATCCTATATAGAAAGATTACACCAAGGTGGAACCCAGAACTACTCAGTAACGGATGTCTGGGAACACAAAGGTGAATTAGTTGTATATCCAGTTGCAGAAAGAAACTGCTCTTACCCTTCACCTAATACTTACTGTTGACTCCCACATCCTCAGCTACTCCAGAACCTCTCATTCTCAGGTATGTGAATCCCAGTATCAGAAAGAACAAGCATGCAGCAGTTAAGAGGAACATGGACAGGTAATGTGCACTGAAGCCTCCAGTGGTGGATACCTCCTCTCTTTTGAACTGTTGGAGAAGCTCCTCCTCGGGCTCTGAGAGATTCTTCTTGTAGGTGTTTTTCAGGTAGGTATGATTTGAACCCGTATGATTGGAGTGGTTGAGTCTAAGGGAGGAGGTGGTTCCACCCGGGGGAAAGCTATTAGTAGCTGAATAGATCCTGGATTCAACATTATAGCTACCAGCAGCACCGCTGAGAACATGATTATTGGTCGCTTTCCTAATGGTGCCTGGAGGGTCAGTGATTTTACTGCTGTCCACGTCCGTGAGTGGCGGCGGCAGCAACAATGCTGCAGGGGATTTCTTAGGTAGGCCAATGCGGTATCTGGGGCTGGGAGGACTGGAGTCCAGATTTTCACATCCTCCTCCTCCTCCTCCTCCCCCCGCCGCCGCCTCCTCCTCCTCCTGATTTCTGCCCCTGTCTAGACTCCCGGCAGCAGCCGCCTCCGCCGCCGCCGCCCTGTCATTCGTTACGACTACACCAGCACCACAGCCTCCGCCAGCCCTTTCTTGGCCCGTCTCCATCACGCCAGCGCCGGCTGCAGCGCATTTGCTTGTTATGAATGGAGCAGGAGACTTGCTGAGGCTCCGTCTGGGCCGGCGAACTGCGGACTCCTCCTTCGGTACCTGCTGCTTGGCCCTCGCCCCCGCCTCCTCCTCCTCCGAGTCAGAGTACTTGTCCCTGCTGCCGCCGTAGGAGAGGAGCCGGCTACCGTTCACGGTCCGGTTCTTCCACCGCTGCTGCTCGCTCTCCTCCTCCTCCTCCTCCTCCTCCTCGTCCTCCTCCCCTCCTTCCTCGTCGCCGTCCCCGGGCTCCCTCACACCCTGAGCCGCCGCCGGTCTCCTGGCCGCCGCCCCCCACCAGGCGTTGGGCTTCCGCCTGGCCGCCTCCTCCGGGGGGGAGCTGTTACTCACGCCGCAGGCGCCGTGGGGGGCGGCGGGCCTCAGGCCGCGGAAGAGGGGTGAAGCCCGCTCCCTCCTGCTGCCGGCGCCGGCCTGGCTCCGGGGACTGGTTTCCACATCCGACTCGTCCGAGCTGAAGCCGAGCAGCACTTTGCCGCCCCCGGCAGGGGGTGCTGCGCGGCTCCGGCTGCTCCCGGCGGCAGCCCCGGTAAGGTAGGGGTGCTCGGCGCCGACCAGCCGCGTGCCCACGCCCGGGGCCGCCCGCCCGGGGCCGCCTCCACCCGGCGCCGCTCCGGCCCCCGTGTTATTGTTGTTGCTGTTCCGGGTCTTGTTGGCGCCGCTGCGGGCCCCAGCCCGCTCATCCTCGCGCAGCTTCTTCAGCTTCTTCAGGTAGACAGGCCGGGTGCTCTCGGTGACCGGCCCCGGGGAGAAGCCGAAGCGCCTCAGCTCCGAGAAGAGCTCCTCGTCCGTCAGCTGCGCGGCCGTCGCCATTTTCCGCTCCCCCGCCGCCGCGGCGTTTCCTACCCACGCGCCGCGCCGCGCTCCCCGCCGGAACTGACGCGTGCGCACTCGGCTGTGGCCTAGACCTGCCTGTCACCCCGCGGGCGCCGCCCGCCGGGGCCGGGGCCAGACGGGGGAAGGGGGGGGCGGGGCCGGCGGCCCCTCCCCCACCCCGCCGCCCAGGAACGGCTGGCGCGCGGGGGCCTGGCGCCGGCGCGCGCGGCGCCTCGAGCCGCCCCGGCCAGAGACGTTGGGCCGCCCGCTCTCCGCGCGGGGCCTCGCGCTGCGGCAGCGGGGGCGGCGGCGGGGGCCGCCCGGCGGATCCCCCTCTGCCGCCGGGTTCGGGGCGGGGGTTTTGAGGCGGGGATCGCGCCGCGGTAGGCGGTGGTTAGAGACGAGGAGGGCACCCCGAACGGGCGGGACCACGCAAGTCCGCGCGTAGCCTGTGGGAGGCGGTTTCGCCGGCGTCGGGAAGTGGGGGCACGCGTCCCCCCCGCGGGCCTGGGGACGCTGGGCTCGGAGGTGCGAGAGCGAGAGGCGGCTGGGGTTGTCGGCGGTCGCTTTTGGAGCGGGAAGGGCAGATCTAGCCAGGAACGCGCTATTTTATGCACGCCTGTGAATAGACCTTAAAACGTGATTGCTCGCTGAACGTCTGATGATTTGGGGATAAACTGCAGTGAGAAGTGTCAGACCAAATATCAAACACCTTTTAACACCATTTCCAGGTGACGCATTTAGCCTAACAATGGCTGAAGAAATCCAAAGAGCCCACGTGTGCGCCATTCTTGGGCCCTTCCCCAAGATGGCAGGTGGTGTGCTCGCTTCCACTGATGCGCTGGGTGAACTTTTCTCTTTCAGAAGTCCGGCATCAGGACATCACAGCCATGAGGAGACCGATGAAGTGTAATGGTATGAATGCACTGGGAATCTGCATCCTCACTGTCAGAGGCTGAGCGCCACCCTCATTAAGTTTGCAATTGCCTGGATGTATTTTGCTCTTTTATTTGGGAAAATACAGTCTTTCAAATACATTACAGTTGAAACTATCTGTCTAACTATATACAGAAATGTCTACTTGTCAAAATGATTGTGCCAATACAAAGAGATGTCACACTGGCATTTCTCAGAGCGTGAGGTGTGCACTGGCCCTTCTGGATTGGCCCTTTGGCCACAGAACCTCTTGTGGAGGCTTCAAAATCTCCTTCTGACCTGTGTGTCTCTATCTATCCACCCTGAATGACAAAAGCCTGGGCTTAGCTGCTGCTTATCACATCATAAATGCAGGAGGCTGAGTTCCCATTTTGACCTAACTCTGACTGGCTTTATAACACCATGTGCAGAAGTGGTCCAGAAACAAGATCCAACTGCAGGAACAGTTGTACGTTTCCCCCTCACAGTCTGCCGCAGTGAGGATAGTGTGGATGTGCCCTGCTAATGTCAAAACTGAAGTTGCTAATCTTGTTATTGAGGAACATTTGCAGAGCAGGAGTTAAGGTAGCTGTGAGGCAGCTGTGTGCTGAAGATCAAGCCAAGTCTACAGAGCTAGAAGAGTGGCTTGAAGCCATCTTTCATGATGATGGTGATGATGATGATGATGAACGGTGATGATTAACTGCTGTACCCCACCTTCCATTTCTGGCCAGCCACACCTGGGAATGCAGAACCCATCCTATTGTTCATCTGAGCCTCCTTTAACACAACTCTTCTGAGGCTGAGAAGCACTAGACAAGGCTCTATTACTGGTGCGCTCTCCATGGCACCACTGTGCACAGACTCCTCCTCCTCATTTCCCTGGCAGAGGAACCGTTTCACATACAGCACTATTGTGCATTGGAGCAATGCACAGAACTCCAGCTGTAAGGAAGGTTACACTTGGCGTGAACTCCGTTGCACATTAAACTGCTAATGTAAATGCACCTGCTCTGACCTATCTCCCAATCTATAGTAGCTAACTGATACCCCAAATGCCATGAGAAATGCTTCCGACATTCCACTCCTCCTCAGTGAGAAGCAACCCACACCTTCCACCAGCTATTTGGGATACGTGTTTGAATATGCCTCCCCATGTTCAGTGCTTACCTCCGGCTACCTATGACACTGGCCAAACCAACAGCAGTCAGTCCCAGACCAGATACCATTCTGACAAGCGCACTTCTGGCTAACGCCCGCTTGAATACCTTCCTTGTATTAAAAGAATGCATGCTGTCCTACAAGAGGTGAAGATCYTGTGATCTTACCAATGCAACTCATATGTTCTGTCTGTTTATTACAGCAAGGGCATGAGTTAGTTTAAACCTGTTTACTTAGCAGCAGGAGGGCAGTAAATACTATAAATTGTTAACAATTGAATCATCTCCTGCAGAACTATAGCATGTAGATACACAGAACAGCTGACTGAAAAGTCTGCATATTCCAAGTCATGCTTTAAAATCTGTGTGCCAAAATATTTTGAAATGTTTCAAAAATATGTCTTCTGGTTGATACTGAAGTAAGGATACTTCCACTACCAATCCAAAATCTCCACATTTCTTTAATAGTATACATTGGTATCAATAATATCAATGCCTCATTAGTATCAATACCTCCACGTAGTAAATTTTTAAGTAGATACTGAAAGTAGATACTTTTCTAAAGGTAAATGTTGACTGCAGGGAGTGTGGAGACTGTTCTTCATCAGGAAAAAAATGGTTGCTGTTTTTTGAATAAGACATTTTGGTTTATATTTTCCCTCTCATCCTTAAAGGACTGGTGTTCTCAGGAAACTGCCAGTTCTTCCATTGGGTGAAAAGGTGTTCTTCTGGAAGTTAGTAACCATACTACTGTCGACCTCATTGGACTGGGATTTGAAGTTGTATCTTAATACCTCTTTTACCTTTCTTTCCTGATTCCAAGTTTGTGTGATGTTTATGCATTTTTATAAGTTCTTAGAATCTATGAATGACAGTTGCTTTTCTAGGGTTAGGACGTCTCTTACTGCAACTTCCTCTAGCAACTAATGCAACCCAGTCTCTATACAACTCACTGTTGCATACCTGAAGCATTTAGAAATCATGAGCCACATCTAAAAGAAATATGATCCTCTTGTAAAACTCGCAATATTGTAAATGCTGGTGTCTTTCTATTTACCTTTGATTTTTGAGCCTTAAGGTATGCTCAAATCACATTCGCATTCTCTTAGGAATGTGATGTTAATGAATGTGAATGTTAGCGAAGAGTAGGAATGTGCTTTTCCTTTCTTTTTTAATAAAAGTGGAGATTGTCACACAATCACAGAACTCCAGGAACTCGTACAGTTACTCTTAAGATAGTATGCATAGGAAGAAATCACTTTTCACTGTGAAAACAAAGTGTATTAATCTATTTTTAAACATATTTACTCTGATTTATCTAGTTGTTTCAAATACTACAGGATGAACATGAAATAACTTTCTGCTTATAAAACTGAACGGGCTTTGTACTAAGAAAACTAATTTTTAAATATTACAGTTGCTGCCACCATGCTAGTTCTGTGTGAACAGACTCACTTGCACGTCTGTCTTTTAAGTTCTTATTTCTCCTCCTTACAACTTCCATGTGAATTTTTGTAATGAGAGTGAATCCATCTTTGTTAAAGTTAACAGTGGTGTAACAGTACTAATACATACCATTTGCTTATGTATTGACTATGCCGTTCTGCATGTGAGCCCGTGTGTTTTGCTGATACATCTTTCGCTGATAGGCTTTTCCTTCCTGAGGGCATCCTATTAATGTTCAAAAGGCTTATGCTGTCTCTTGCCTTTGCATTGCTGCTTATTTGTGGCTAAGATGTGGGCACCCGCAAGGTATCTAATGCTCACACTTCCCATGTGGTGCTGGTCTGTTTGCATATTGCAACAGCGTGAGCACAGTGTGCTAGATACCCTACGTCCCGCAAAGAGGCCATGTGTTTCCAGATTACAGTTCTTGCCTAAGTGTCCCACAGTAGTTCCACTCCCACAAAGTGTGTGATAACCTGCTATGACTGTGCAGTTCTTGTCACTAAAAGTGAACCATCTTAGTTCATAAGTCTGAGACTTCATAAGCCAACAGAATCCCCTCCTGCAGTTAATACTTTGCCTTTTATATAACCTATACTGATCCATAGAATAGCGTGTTCTCAATCGGGTGTTCATCCCTGATCAGATCATATAATTCCTGGCTCACTTTATTATGTCTGTATTCCTGGGCACCAGCCATTTTAATTGGACTGTTGGAGGCATTACTGCTGACTCTGTATGTTGAAAAAAAATCCACAAAACAGAACTCCAAATCCTTAAGACTGGCTTAAAAAACTGTATTTATTTAAAAAGGACAGTTTATTTACGTATGAGCCTTTCACTAAAATTTGCTTTATGTGTTCAGTTCTTTTCTCAGGAACCAGAATGGCTAGGTATATTTATTTTAAAACCTGAACCCAAGCTGTCCAACTCCTCAGGAACTGAGCTTAGAGAAGAATGCCAGCTATCGGAAGACAAGAGATTTCATGACKAAGTGTGACAAAGAAATACTAAGGAAAAAAAGCTAATAGGAAAAAAACCAACAATAGGGACAAGGGCTTTAGGAATAAAACAAAGAAATAATAGTGGCTAAAAGCTGATGTTTATTATGGTAGTCAATTTTTACCTTCCAGCCTCTTTTTTTTGGGAAGCTAGCAGAAACATTGTAGTTACAGAGGCAGATGTATGAAATCGCGAATGCAGATGAATGGTTGAGAGGCCCATCCTGAAGTTATTCAGAGAGAATGGATAAATCTCCTAAGTAGAACAGTATCAAAATGTCACTCAGCTGTTGGTCCCTAAAACCTTCTTGCCCTGTTATCTTATGTCTCAGAGTAATTGTTGCTAGAAGAGTACTGCATGCTGTAATAGACAGTTCTAAGTGGGTAACAAATCAGTTGTGCAATTCATTCTCTAAAGCATTGCAGTAGATTACATCCAGAGTTTTTTGTTTAAATTTGAAAAGGAAAAAGTGAAGCTGAGCTTGGTAGTCAGGCAGAGTATYTTCCGTATTGCTTCACTACTCTTAACATACAGAAACTCTGGCTAGGTAGAACACATATTTGCCACCCAGAATTGGTGGAGGTACTTCTACATATGTATAATACCCTACCAGCACAGTTGTGGCCAAAAGTCATGGCTTTTGAGCATCTACTTTCCTATTATGAGGTATCCCTTACAAGTATTTTCAAGGTCTAAGGAACGATAAAAACTGGAGATGCATCCTTAATCGCAGGAGAATACTAGGAAGGGATCCCGTCTGTCTGAAATCCACAGAACCCTGAAAATGTGAAGATGCCTCATTTCCTGCATTCCTGTACCTTTCTTACTTAAGGAAATACCTGTGAGCACCATGCAGGATGTAGACATGTTGAATATACCTGATGAGATTTTTTTGTGATGTCCTAAACAACCTTTAATATGGGTGTGGACATGGCACTCCAGCCTGGGACCTGRATAGTGTTTGGCAGCAATGTGAAGAGCAGTGTAGACGTAGCCACAAAGAGCTCACTGTTTACAATTACATTCCTGACTTTGATCCAAAGCTAATGTCTTGAAAACTTACGTTTACATCATTCATCTAATAATGTTTAAAAGAAGAGCCATCATTCATGGAACAGAAAAAATGAAGTTTACATTTTACATTTTCATTTAAGGCTAATTGTGTAATGCATTTCTTGTGCCACAAAGCTCTAATTTCAGTTTATTCAATGAATAAGCAGAGTATAAATACATACAATAGACAAAAATAATCAAATCAAAGAAGTTCAGAATAGGCCCGCCATTCTGCTTTCCATCCATGTCATCTGGCTGCTGCAAAGCACTAAATTCAGTGTGTTCCAAACAATTTTTGGTATTACTATATGTGCTTGTTTAGCACTTGGAGACCTGACCCAGTTTCATTGCTGTCTGGTACCTAGCATTGTGCAAACACAAGAGAAGATATTCCCTGTCTCTTGAGTACCCACTTGCCTCCATTACCTCCCACCTGAACTGCAGGCAAGATACGTAAGCGGGAAGCCAGCAGCCCTTAGAAAATCCCATATTCCTATGGAAAGCACTTGTACATCTCAGCAGTGCAGACTGCCACAAGCGTCTCAGTCTCTCCTGCTCTCAGCTTCTTACTGAGTATTGAATCAATCCTTTTGTTGCTAGTGCTCAGTGGTGTGGACCTGGCATATTTAAAAGATTTCCTTAAGCTGTGTAATTTCCACTGTCAGTAACTCCACTCACATAGAAAATTTCTCTCATAGAGGAAGGAAGAACTTCCATAAGAACTGCTCACAGACAATGGTAACAAAGTCCCACTGGCCCGAAGGACTACCATTTTCCACTCAGTACATGCCACACTTAGAACTTTCTCTCGTAAAAATCAAGTACATTTAGGGAGTGTTAACAACAACCAATTTTTGGCCTACAGGTAAGTTATCCACATCTCCATCTAAAAGCAGCTTGGTCCTACCTGAACCAAAGCTTCTGTGTCACACATCATGGGAGTCTCTAGCATGCACCACACACACTGGTTGTCTAACACATGTAGATGTCATCGTTCCCCTCCGTGAGAATGATGCACTGAAAGTTTTCCTTCACCACTGCTTAGCTGTCCTCCCCAAACTATGCTGCTAATGGCTTCTGCCCCATTTCTTCAGCTTCTACTCTGTGGGGTGCCACATTCATCCTTCAAAGGTGCTGAACCCAATATGCCTGGTCACTCAGCAGGGAACGTGGGTAGTGCATGGCAGAGAGGACCAGATTCCACCATTTTGAAAGGTGTGTAAGGCGTCTGCCTTCTGCTCAGGAAAAGGTGGCTGTAACCCCAATACACATTCTCCCCCTACTACTCCTCTTAGGTTGACCCAAATGCAAGCAAAGTAAAGTGTTCTTCAGAGCTACTTTGTCGACACTGCTGAGCAYCTTGGTTGGAGAATGGAGGTAGAGATGCCAAGAAACTGATGCCCTCGCCCCACAATAATGTCCTCCAGTTATGGGACCTTTTGTTCTTAACTCTGCATGATCATTACAGGCCAGAGATCTGCCTTTCCTCTTCTATGTCAGACTTCGTAGGAAGGCTGGATCCTTCAAGTCCAGGGTGTACCATGTAGCATCCTATACAAAGGCATTATTTAATTTCTCAGACCAGAGACACATCTGACAAGCTACTCTTGGTTATTGTACCTGACCTGAAAAAAGATGGCCTTCACCTTGCTGAACTTGCATTAGAACTGCAGTCCTTTTACTGTAAACTGTTGGACCAGCTCCAATATCACTTCTGGGAAATCCTCACAGCAGCAAAACCCTAGTCCTCTCCCTGCATAGCCAGACAAGAGCAATGCTTTCTGCCAGCTCTCCATGCCTCTATGATGAGTTGGGCTAGAGTGGAACACCTCCCTTTTCTTGTGGAAAAGAAGCATGAAAAGGGAAAAAAAAMCATAGAAATGAAACAGGGAGAAACAGCAGAAATAGGAGAAATAAATAAAAGAAGTAAGAAAGGTAAAAGGAATAGAAGAAAGCAGAGGGAACAGCGGAAAGTAGTAATAGCAAAATACACAACAAATTAAAAGCCAAATACTGAAATGACTGCTTCATTTGAGGCTTTGTAGGACAGTGCAGAGGTGTTCTTATGAGGAATCCTAGAGGAAATGTTTGGAGGAGCTCTATGTGCATATGGGATGAGGTAGGGCAGGGGAAAAAAGGTGTTTTTCTGCTATTCATTCATGCTGTGTAGGGAGCAGTAGGTGGAGGAGTGAACTCTCCTCTCATCTGCACCATGACTTCATCTGGAGCGCAGACAGTTGTGCTCCAGATGTCTATGGAAAAGGAAAATAGTATTTACAAAGATGAAGAACTGGGGGCCCGTAGCACACAGGTAATGTACCCTCTGAGCAACAGAATAGAGGCTCCTCTAACTTACCACTTTCTATTATCTATGGACACAGATTTCCCCTGGCTAAAATTAGTCCTCGTGAAAACTTTCTGGGAAAAAATAACCACAGCAGGAAAAATAAAATATTACCTAATATAACAGTGCGCTGAACAAAAAATTCTYCCCTGCAAAGAACCTGTGAAAAAGAATGAACCATCCATGTACATGGCTGATGTACTAGTGGAGGGTTTTCAGCCAATTGTGATCTTAAAAAAAAGCTTAAATTAAACATGCATTTCAGTGTTAGCAGAATAAAGGACCCAAATGACTCACCTAAGGTCATAAAGAAGACTGTGGCAGRGCTGTAAACTGAGTTAATATCATGAGGGCACCAGACCGGAAATGAAGAGCCTCGTTCTTTGCTCTTGGCTCTGCCACTGACTTGCTGGGTGGCTGTTGTGGTTTAACCCCAGCTGGCAACTAAGCACCACACAGCCGCTTGCTCACTCCCCCACGGTGGGATGGGGGAGAGAATCGGAAGAGTAAAAGTGAGAAAACTCATGGGTTGAGATAAAGACAGTTTAATAGGTAAAGCAAAAGCCACGCACGAAAGCAAAGCAAAACAAGGAATTCATTCACTCCTTCCCATCAGCAGGCAGGTGTTCAGCCGTCTCCAGGAAAGCAGGGCTCCATCAGGCGTAACGATTACTTGGGAAGATGAACACCATCACTCTGAACATCCCCCCTTCCTTCTTCTCCCCCCAGCTTTATATGCTGAGCATGACGTCACRTGGTATGGAATATCCCTTTGGTCAGTTGGGGTCAGCTGTCCCAGCTGTGTCCCCTCCCAACTTCTTGTGCACCCCCAGCCTACTTGCTGGTGGGGTGGGGTGAGAAGCAGAAAAGGCCTTGACKCTGTGTAAGCACTGCTCAGCAGTAACGAAAACATCCCTGTGTTATCAACACTGTTTCCAGCACAAGCCCCATACTAGCTACTATGAAGAAAATTAACTCTACCCCAGCCAAAACCAGCACAGTGGCAAATCACTTCCTCTTCAGATGACTCAGTTTCTCCCATAGGCAAATGGAAATAATGGTTCATCTCTGTAGAAGTCCTTTAAGAATGAAAATGGAAAATGTTATAGAAGAGTGAAGYAGGAATTCCATTCCAGTGCTCTCCCCAGCCCATCCTTTGTCCTCTTCTTACTGGATTTTTTGGAGAATTATGTCTTTGTTACTGTGAATGGTATTTTTGTTAGAGATAATAAAGCTGCAAATTATATAGCAAAAGCATGTTAATGAATTAAATGCCGGATGACTTCTATTATATGCTATAAACAAACAGAAGATGTGCTAAAAGAAAATTATCTATGTTGCAGAGTCAATCACGCAAAAAATGAAATGCCAGTTCACTACTCAATCTGGAGGAAAAAGCAGTATGTGACTAAATAATTTAAAAAGTTTTCATAATATAAGCAGAAACAAGGTGGGCATGTATTATTAGACCCTTAGAGGTGTGCTGAAACAGGCACAGATAGAAGAACTGAATGAGAACATGTTAGATCATAAAAGGAAGATTATAATTTAAAGTCAACAACCTTGTTTAAAGCAGAAACAAGAAAACATATAGCAGTTGAGGTAAGGCGCTATAAGAGGACAAAAAGGAGTACAGGCCTTACTTTGTGGGTTGGTACCCAGGGAAAATGAATTAACTCTGCTACAAGGTTCAAGAAGTAAAATGGGGAAGATAGGCAAACCAAAGTTTTCAAATGAGCCTTTCGTAATGTATTCCTTATCTTCCAAGTGTCCAAGTTCAGATGTACGTAAGGCCAGTTTTTAGAAATGCTAATCATTCACAAATCTAAATGAAACTAATTGGAAAACCATCTAGAAAAATACAGGAGGGAAACTTTTCCAGCTAAGATCTATAATAGCTATTATTAATTACTTGAATGAAAGTTTTCAATATCATACATGCACATTTGCAACCTAGTGTACACCTGCTATTTGTTACAATCATCTGAAAATCTACAAACAGCAAATTAGCCAGCTGTATCTTATATTGACCAAGATGGTACCTTCAAATTAATGCTTAAATCTACATTTTACATATGCAACTGAATGTACATAATTTAGAAATGATGTTTCAATTTTATTTATAAAATGTTTTAAACCCTCTGGCATTAAGAATATTGTGCAATCTCAGTAAAAACAATATCCAATAGGTCTTAAACATAATTTTGTTTTTGCTCTTACCCGGGCAAGTTTTCCATGCTCCTTTATCCTAAGCTCAAGGACAACTCCATGCCCATTCTTAGATAGTTTTGGACCTATTTTGGTCATCTGAAAGAATATAAATATATGTATGAACCTGAATTGTTCCATTAAAACAGTAGTTGCTTCAATTGCTTCCATATATTTTGCATGATGCTATGAGATTTATTTTATATCACTGCCTTGTAATTTGGTTTTAGCTTTCTTTTATAGCATATATTTGCTTTCCATGGCTTCTTTACTGACTCTCTGGAGCATTTCCTATTTAAGTTATCATTTACTGAAGCCATGCTTTAGGACCTGTTAGTCCTTGCTCCTTCCCCTAGGAAATATTTTACTATGTACAGTTCAGCATTTTTTACATCATTTTACATCATTCATATTGACATTGTGTTGGCTGTACAAGTTCCCTCATTCATTCTATTAACTGTGGAAGTCTGGGCCCTTTTAAATCTATCTGCAGTTGTCATTAGGATTTTCTGAAGAACTTATGCCAGACAAAAGTCTCTAAATACATGTTGTAGATAATGTATACATTTTGATGCTTTCATTATCCATCTGTTGCTCTCAGAATTCATGTTTTACTTTCAACTTTTCCATAATCTCACATTATTTCTTCTCCTTTTGACATCTGGTAATGCTGTAGTGCTGTAACTTATGCAATGAATGGATTGCTGAGCATACATACAAATTCCAGATACTCCATCACTCCCTTCACTGAATCTCTTCCTTCTGTGGGTTTCTGTATTGGATATATTTGTCTTAGTATACCTACTCTGCTTCACCTGTTTGGTACTCACTGTGGGGTACTCAATACTACATGAACTATGCAATTCAAGAACATGCTGTGTGTAAAGGAGAACGTTAACCTATTAACAAACATGCTATGAGGCTGCTGTTCTCACTCTGCTTCAGGTGCTGCCTGTGTAGTTTGGAACAAAAAAGGCTCTTGTTCATTCTCTACAATCTGCCACGTGTGTAAAAGTATTTCTGGGTCCTGGCTATTGAGCAAATCTCCATCTCCAGGAATTAATATGACAAAGAGAAATCCCAGTGTTGAGCCTTCTAAGCAGTGTAGTCCTTTTGCATCTCATTCAGGCACCCACTGCCACTACCTGCCATAGGCACGAACCCAAAAGTCCTCTGGAATGCCTACTGCTTTCAGTAAAAAAGCAGCACCAGCCTTCTGCAGAGATTCAGAATTCTCTTATTTTCTCAGAATACCCTATTTTAATTAGATAATTTTCAGACGTGTCATTGAGTAAATATAGAAGAACTTTAATGCGATTAAAAAGGTTTGTAACTATTGTGTTTAATGCCAGGCATGTCATATTCTCTTGCTGATTGGATCCTCTCATAGTTTTTGAATTTGCCAACACTCTGTCCTTCTACATCTGTTACTGCATTTCTTCTCTCAGCTTTCTTCCCTACATATCAAGAATTACAACCCTTGGCATTCAGTTCCTCAGCTCCTTTACCCTTCATTACCAAAGGGACTGAAAAGCCTTTGCCCTCAGTCCAGATGTTTTGATTCTCTGTACCCACTCCCACACRAAAACCACCTCTTAGTCTGCCCCATGCTGAGGCAGTGGAAAGTGCACAAATATTTTATTTGCTCATGTGCAAGAAATTAAGCTTATCAAGTGTAATAAACATTATCAGTTAGAAAACAAAAAGTGGCACATGAATGGCCCAGGGAACAGAGAAATTAAAACTTCTGCGGCAGAAAATAATTTGCTGGGGAAGGAATATTCCACAATTAGAGAGCGTAAGAGGCCCTAATTATAAGTTCATGATTTTCATGGTATAGTTCTCTGTTATTTCAGATCACCTCAGCATGTTAATTTTTTCCTCCATCTAGCTTTATCTATAGCTCAATATACTTCACTTATTTCTAAATGATGTTATGTTACACAGCTTCCCCTGTATTGAGACATGGTGGTATGCCTTTGCCTACTTGCCGTGTAAGCAGAACTGCCACATGTCCTACCTTCTGCTAACACGTGGATTTTGAATGAGGCTCCTAAAAAGCACGCCTTCAGCGTTTCTCATGCATGCTCCCGTCTCTCTGGCTGCATGGTAAGGAAAGCAGCAAAACTAAAGAATCCAAGGGTTTTTGCTCCAAGGAGAAAAGTAACTGTATTCCCTTTTCTGTAAAAACATGGCCAAAAGGCTGTGTTTTTTAAAAAAAAGTGACAGGAAAGGAAGAGCTGACAAATGAGCAGCTCCCCRCAGTCTCATACTCCTGACACCACCTAAAATCCATACACATGTAATGCAGGGTCCAGGCGGTCCCGCTCCGAACATGAACCACTTGATGTTCTGTTTTATCGCCTGATGCTGTTGGGAGCGCTGTGTGGTGCGGCGGCGCGGGGGCCCAGAACGATGCCTCAGCAGCAGCTGCACAGTCGTTCCAGGAAGATGGGGGTGTCAAAAATATATAATGAGACAGAAATTCTGGCCCTGTTAGGTCAATGGCAGTTTTACCACTGCCTTTATTTAGGCTAGGATGGCATCCCGTGTGCCTGACTCATATTGTACTGAAACTCCGAACTAAGTATCAGGATCCCTGCCCTGCCCACCCTTGCTCTTCTGCCTCCTTGCCAGTTCCAGCATGGGGAAGGTTTGAACTGGGAGATGAATGGGGCCATGCTCCCCTTTCTTTAGCACTGTTCAAAGTATTGTGTAGCTTCTTATATAGCACGTCTGGATCCCACTCTGTGTAGTGTACAAAGGCAGCAGGAGAACGGAGTTGAATGGCTGAGCTTCAAAAATCACATGATTTTTGGATTATTTTGTTCTCCCATGCGGTTTAATGCCAGAGGGGAACATATGGCACAAAGTGATTTTTTCCCACTTTACAATTCACATATTCTTTACCATATGCAACGCATTATTTCATGCTATGGCATCTATAATCCCTCCCATGTCTATTCTTCCCTACCACAGGATGGACAATATACATTTTGTCTTTCTGCTCCTAAGGCACTGTCACTCTGATGGTCTTTTCAGACATTGGCCGTAGTTTTCCAAGAATGTTCCTAAAAGATTTTGATGTGCTTTTTTATTATTTCTGTGAGAAATTGTAATGATATCTTTAGTTTTAACTTTGATTCTGTAAGCGCTTGAAGTTTTCTTGCTAGGCAAGTCACAGACCACTTGATCAGTTATCAAAGAAGCTTGCATGATCCCATGGTTGCAGAATTTGAGCTTTTAATCTCTAGTGTATGACATACGCATCAAAGGCTTTGTGGGCAGCAACAAATCATACAGCTCTCATACATTTCATTCCTTTTCAGTGAGCAATAGTTATCAAATCTGCCCATTATCTCCTCCAATAGATGTAGATGTTAAACCCTCTGAAGCTGATGGTGCAGGTAAGTAACTTTGATAAAAGAGATTGCTTTGTTTGGTACAATACAAGAATAATTTTGTAAAGGATGAATTTCTGTCAGCTGTTATTCATGTTCTCTGTCATTTCTAAGGTAGAAACTTAATTGCATCCACTCTTATCTCCTTCTTCCCTTTTATTTTTTAATTTGCTAAGATCATCTAGCTTTCTCTCTAAAGCCCCACTAAATTCAGTGTTGCTTAGCGTAAAACAATGTCCACTAGAGTGGAAAAAATAAATCCCAGTACCTCTTCATAAGATCTAAGAAGATTTGTCCCAAACAGACTTAAGGAACTGAGACTGTCGAAAAAGAGCTAAAAGAGAGTTAGTTTATGCAGAAATGGGATAATGAACAGTACTAGCAATCTCAGACGGTACTGAATCTAACACAGACTGGATTACTACGGTTTGCATCTCATGACTGATTGATTTTCTGTCTGAGAAGGTGTAATCTTCAACTGAAGTTCCCCCTGCATTTGGGGACATCTAGGGAAAAGTAATTGTGTTATATGTAATAATGCGTGAGGACAGACTGCACCTCTGTCACAGACAGGACATTTAGAGGATGTCTGGTTTTTTCTGCTGTACTTCTAACTACTTGCAATAAGATACTAAATACACTTTGAGACCTATACGTATCTGTCAAAATTGGTAGAAATCAACTGATCAGTTCACCGACATTGTGAACATTGTATAGATGTCATTTTCATAGGAAGTCAAGCTAAAAAAAAACCAATGTTCTCAAGAAAAATCAATGATGTGGTCTTGTGAACAGCACTTGCCAACATATCTCTGAAGAGAGTGTTGCAAAGGTAGTGAATAGCCAGAGAAAGGGAAGAAGAATGACCAGGAACATGGAAGAGATCTGATATAAAGAGAAAGCAAGGATGTGCACTGTAGGGAAGGGACAAGCAACTCGATTCATGATAGTATTTAGATTACTAAGTAGTGGAGAGCAGAAGGATAAGGGTTTCCTTAGTCTGCAAACAAAGGGAATGCTCATGGAAAATAAAATAAGACAGTGCGAAACTGGGAGAAGATTTCCTCTTTGCCCCCAGAATGGTCAGTTAGACTCTGGAATTCATTGTGTCTGAGATTAGGCTAAAACCAGTGCCCGAAACAGCCTGGCAGCCTCCTGGCAGCCTCCAGCGCTTCCCAAGGGTGAGACCCTGCGGTGGCCCGGGTCCGTGCTGCGGGCTGGCATCCTGGCGCTCCACCTATAGTGCTGCCTGGCTGCGAGAAGTGCTGAGCTCAAGTCCTGAGACGGAGCATCCCCTCGGCGAGCTTCCTTCCCATGGCAGTAGGGCAAACACCTGCCCTTCGTATCACCCCAGAAATCCACCCTGGTAAACAGAATGACACCATTAAACAGGATTTTTCCTTCTTCTGCAGGAGAACCGGTGTGGGCCACCAGACCCTGGACCACCTGCCTAAGCTAAGGCTGCYGTTCCTAGGCAATGTTCCATCCTCTCTCAGACAGCACAGGCCAAAATACCTTGGTGAGGCGGTAATGCGCTCTTCATTCACTGAAAAGCATTACAGCGTTTTCATAAATGCAAAGAATAAAAGGAAACTTCTAAGAATTGTTTTATATACGCGTATTTCAATACAAAGTTTTCCTGTAATTATTTCCAAGAATATTTCCCAGCTAAATACTTCAATGCAACTTGGATAAATTAATTTAATTTTTAAGTCCAATTGCTAATCTTATAAATAGGAAAGGTACAATAAATTATGTTAACACTAAACTAATGTAACTATTTAGTTTAGTATGTTTTTCAGTTGTTTTAAGGACATAAAATTTTCATTGTATATATATTTTTCAAGGAAAAAATCGATAATCAAGATTTGAGAAAACTGAAACTATTAAAAATACACTTGCGTAGAAGTGATTTTAAAAAATTAAATAAAACTGAAAACAAAAGGTCTACTTTCCATGGTTTAAAATTACTTTGGTCTGATAGTTTTGAAATGAGTATTCACATCTCTCAGGCAAACACAAAATCAGTTTCAGAAATGGAACTTGCAACTTGAAGCAAAGTTAGAAGCCGTGTCACCAGGAGAAAGAGCTGGGAACAGATGCCTTCAGGCTAACAGCAATGACCAGTTTTGGAGTTAATTGATAAAATAGTTAGTGTGCACTGTTCCTTTTAAAAATGAAACCATTAAAGACTAAATTTACTACAATCTATTAAAATAATGAAAATAAAAATAAGAATTAATTAAAGCAGTGCGTATCTGCTACTGCAGTTTAAAAGAAGGTTAAATCTGCTTTTTTAAAAGCTGAGAAATGGTACACAAGTTATAAAAAACCCCCAGCATTTAAAAAATGGCAAATTCAACAATTCAAAAACTTTTAAAACTCCGAGAATGAAGATTGTGCATGTAACACATGTTCATGCATCATAAGATGGTAGCTAATAATACAGTTGCAGAAAACAAACAATGCCTACATGATACTTCATTTTCTCCAAACTCTGCATCATCTGGCTCTGATTTTCTCTGCTATACTATCCTTTTTAAAGACAGAATTATACATTTTTGCACCACCTCTGGGATTACCTGCCTGGATTCTGGGATTCTGCAGCCAAGACCAAAGATCTGATGTCAGGCACCCAGAAATTAAGAACAAAAATTGGTGACTACCTAGGAAAAAGAATGAAGTAACTCGCCTATTGCCACATAGGAACGTGACAAAAACAAGGACAAAGACATGTCTCTCTAACTTCTTTAGCGATGTGATCATTTTTACTGCTGCAAACTCCTGTCTCATTTGCTTTTAAACTTTTCAAGTTCAGCATCAAATGAGGCAACAGCTCTAAAAATAATTGTCTTCTTCAGCACCAAGCCTGGTTCAAAGCCAGATCAATTCCATGCTCTCCAATGGATGAGCCAGGAATATTGTAGGAAAAGAAACAGAACAGATAATGAGCTGTATCGTAAGCAGTATAAAATAGGAGACCTCTCCTGCCTCTGCAGTGTGTGATGTTGCAACCTTCAGAGTRTTGCTTTAACACAGTTTTTAATACTACAATATAGGCTATGTTCTAAAATAAATAATTGGAATGTTATATTCAGAATAATTGAAGGTGGAGTCTTTGATTTCCCATTTGAAATTTCAGAAACTTCAACATATTCCAATTACAGCAAAACTGATTTTTCTAATAAAAATAGTTCTATGACTTTTTTTTTTTCCTGCCAGCCCTTAATGCCAGTTGTTTTGGCCTAACCAGCAAGAATTTAAGGAGATCTAATTCCCAATGAATAAACTTTGTTTCTGCTGAAACTGGCAGGAATTTTGTGATTCACTTCAGTGAATAAACCCAGTGAAGGCTGAGCACTTCTGAAAATCCTGCTGCAATTTGGCATCTTCTTCCTTATATAAATTGTGCAGGTGTTAGTTATTATCTACCAATGTTCACCACAAAGAAACAAATAAATAAAATATATATTTACTATTTCTGTACACCTGAGGTGAAGCAGCATGTATAACCTTTGGGATGAAAATTATCACCTCAGGCCATATTTATGCCCATTACTGTTATTATTTATGCCTTTTTCTCCCTCTTTTTATATTTTTCGTAACTGATGATGAAAGGGCATCAGGCACTAACTTCCATATCCCTCCCTAGATATATCATCATTCAAACCATCCATTCATTAATTCATTCCAAGGCTGTCATCAGGGGGATGCTGTCAGTTGCAATGAATGTCAGCGCAGGCCACAAATGCACTATATACGCATTCCTATGAAAGTTAGTGGATCTTGAAGCCACATTCACAACATAGTTCTGTTTTCATGTATGTTTTCCATTTCATTAAACAAAGAACCACAAAATGTTCGCTTTTCCAAGTATATTCCAATCCACTCTCCATAGTGCTCTCAACTCACTTAAAAAGTGACTATTATTCCCTGAAATATGTCATGTAAGTTAGGAGAAAGAGACATTTAAATAAGGGATCGAGAAGAAATGTAACAAGCTTTTACCTAGATCTTCATGTTGAATGCAAGCAGGCGGTATGAACACAAGCTTTGCAAACCACATCCTCAATGAATCTCATAGTGGTACAATACTACAACAGAGAGAAACCCGGGAGAACAGACACTGCCGTACAACAGGCCAGTCCCAGCACTAACACAGGGCTCCCCTAAGCCTTGGTAGATGTAGCTGGAGAAGACACACACGGAGTGCAAACACAGTACAGAGGTGTATATGGGCTAGGATAGTCTGCAGATGCAAATGCATACCCACTGAACAGTATTTCAGTCACTACTTGCTACTTATTTCTGCAGAAAGTAAGCTGATCGCCACTGCATTTTTTACTCAGAAGTGTTTATATTGCACCACGACAGTTTCAGAAATGATGTTCCAGGGTTATTACTTGGCAATTAAATTCCCTTCCTTTGCTAGATCGTAAGAAAGCCCCTTTAAGTGATAAACAACAATGTAAATCATTGTATTAGAATATACAAAATTCGTACGTATATTAAGGTCCCATTTTAACCTCTTTCCAAAAGCTTTATAGTTCAGATATTATTTTTCCCCACTACGTTTCGCTTTAGTCACAAACTTAAAATTGCTTGTATATTTTGAAGCTAAGAAAAATTAATCATACTTAATTGCTAAAATCAAAATATCTTTCTACTTTCTAAAATCAAATCCATTAGTAGTAAATTTCCAGGGTAAGGGATAGCTGTTCTCTTACAGCTATCTCAGATCTCCGCATGATATAACCTCATTTGGCACGGGCTTTTCTGAACATCCCTTGAAGGTTATTCTCTCTACCTGTCCATCAGGTTACTCAGGAGGGTCCCCGACAGCCCAGCCTGCGGGGTAAGACCCCCACCAGGCTGCTGGAGCCGGGGGTGCGGCGGGAAGGGCGGAGAGCCGCCCCCGGCCCGGGGCGGGAAGGGGGAGCCGCCGCCGCCTCCGCTGCACTGAGCCGCTCCCCGCCCCGCGGCTGGCAGGGGGCGGCCGCGGCCGGCAGGGGGCGGCCTCGCACCGGCAGCCTCCCGGGTCCCCGGGCCGCCCCTGCCCGCGGCGGGGGGGCCGCTTCCCCGGGGCGGGCGGGGCGAGGTGGAAGCCCCGGCTCGGTGCTCCGAGCGTGAATTGGGGAGCAACCTCACCCGCGGCTCTCCTCCTAACCGTGTGTATAGTCAGTTGGGGTAAGCACAGGTGAGCGTGTATGATAAGACACATTTTACACAACATAAATAATAAAAATAATAAATAATCACCGTTATCTAATAAGCATCTAGAGGTGGGGCATTTCTGTTAGAGTACATACGCTGACTCCAGCTTTTGGAGCCTAAGCTGCTCCGGCTGGGCAAGTTACTAGGGAACCACCTGAGGATTTAGGAGAACTGTGTTCCAGCCTACATTTGCCCACGAATGTAAATGTTCCACGGGTAAACTTGTGCAAGTCACTCCCTCCCCGTGTCCCAGCTCCCCACCCGCAAAACGCAGTGAAGCTGGGAGGAAAAGTGTTTGTTTGACAGTGTTGGGAGGTGCACAGGTGCCTTACATGTACTTGTATATGGAAAATGTAGAGATGACGTTTTAATGTTGTGCTTCATAATTACAGGGTATTTATGAATGTATACCTACATATATACACATACCCACAATATGTAAATATGTGTGTTTCTCTCTGGTATGCATGTGTGGTCTTCTGGGAAATTTGACGATAAAATCCTGAGCAGACAGAACAACAGAAATGAGGGAGAGATGCCTACTCCAGGACAGGAACAGTGATATGGGGTTAGTGAAGTGATCCATCAACAGTGGCAGAATATTTCTCAGAAGCAGATGCAGGAAAACTCACAGTACAGCATGTCAGTGGGAGGGCAAGGTTATTTCATGTGTTGAACCATAAACTTTTTGCTTAAAAAAATTGCCATTACCAGTTTGGCTATGCTCTTC
The DNA here is from genome assembly GCA_035582835.1 of Phoebastria nigripes. Lineage (NCBI taxonomy): Eukaryota > Metazoa > Chordata > Aves > Procellariiformes > Diomedeidae > Phoebastria > Phoebastria nigripes. Next base: position 66,903 of record JAYKAV010003192.1, read on the forward strand.
AGACATGAAGAAGAAAAATAACGACACAGCTCAGCACCTTTTCCCCGTGTGTAAGCTGACATGGCAAACTCCACTCGAATAGATCTGCCTGGAAAAGCAAGACCAACTTCATGTTGTTTCCCATGACCTGAAGAATTCCGTTTCAGGCGGTTAATCCAGAGGTAACTTTTGCAGTCACACTAACAGGACAGGATGGAGCATAGCAGCATCCAAGGCAGCATTCACAGGCAGAAAATACCCTCCAGCTCCTTCCAGAACATTACGGACAGAAACCTGGGGGTTTTACTCAAACTTCATCTATCCTGGTTAGTTTTAGCTTTTAAAAAAAGGCTTGGTTTTTTTCTTATGAAAGAATCCAGAAAATTTAGAAACAATATTTTTTATTCCTTTAAAAGGCATGATTCTGGTTAAATAACTTTTTGAATAGAAAATTCTTTCAGCTTTATTAAGTTTCCATATTGAGCCAGTTCCAGTTTCTGTGTAAATGGCAACATTTCAGTGTTTTTCAGTCTCCAGTGTTCTTGAGACCTTCGGACAAAGGCAAGGTGAAAGCCTCTTCTCTCTTTAGCACATTGTCACATTCACCACGCAGTTCCCCAGAGCTGGGAAGAGCTGTCCCTGCTGCGCTGTCCGGCTGATGGCTCGCTCTGCGGCCTGACCCGCCAGCGCGGGTGGGCACCTTGCCCGGCTTTGCTGGATCCCACGGGGCACCCCTACCCAACTGCACCCACGTGCCATGTGGGTGATGCTTCCCCAACCCCTAACTCAAACACCACGCGTGCCAGGTGACCGCTACGTGCAAACTTGGCTTCTTCACGCAGACATGAGTTTCTTCCACCATGCTTTTGCGACTGTGGCGGTGCCATCTTGATTTCCAGGGTGCCGATGCGGAGAGAACATCGGGAGAGGTGCGAAACAGGCAGCACCTCCTGCACAGCATGTGCCGGGCACAGCGACCCTATGGCACGTCCCCCGTGACAAAGGAGGTGTCGGTCACGCACCGTGTCCCGGCACTCGGCTGTGCCGGTGCAGGGGCGGGCGGCCACCTGAAGCCCGGGGGGGCGGAGGGCCGACTGCCTAGCTACGCCACCGCTACAGGTTGCACCGCCGTGCAGCCGCCCTCCGCAGCGGGGGAAGGAGCGCGCCTGAAGCACTTCGCGAGCCCCGAGCTCCCTGCCGCCCGCAGGAAGAAGCCCTGCGCGGCTGCGACGGCGCCCACCGCCCTCCCGGTGCCCGCCCCGCCCCGCGCCCCCCTCCCGCCGCCGCCGCCGCCGCCGCCGCCGCCGCCGGGGCCGCCCC
>JAYKAV010003192.1:68266-217361 GCA_035582835.1 Phoebastria nigripes
GGAGCATGGCCCCGGCGGGGCGGCTGTGCGCCGCGCTGCTCTGCGGCGCCCTCAGCCTCTGCAGCCTGCGGGCCGCGCCGCGGCAGCCCGACACGCTCTACATGTGGATCGACGCCCAGCAAGCACGGGTCCTCATCGGTAAGCGGGGCTGCTCCCCCAGCCGGCTGCCGCGGCGGGGGCGGCCGAGCGGCGGGCGGGAGCCCTGCGCGGAGCGGAGCGGAGCCCGGCCCGGCGGGGCTCGGCGGGGCTGCCGCCCATCGCGCCCCTTTGCCTTTCGCAGGCTTCGAGGAGGATATTCTGATCGTGTCCGAGGGGAAGATGGCCCCCTTCACCCACGACTTCAGGAAAGCCCAGCAGAGGATGCCCGCCATCCCCGTCAGCATCCACGCCATGAACTTCACCTGGCAGGCAACGGGACGGGTAGGTGCGGAGACGGGGCCGCGGCGGGGGCGACTCTGTAAACCCAGGCAGGTGGTTTGGCTTTGGAATCGTTGAGGCAACCCTCTCCGAGGCGTGCCAGGGCGGACCCGGGTGTGGGTCGACTGCCGTCGTCCCCCTCGCCGGACCCGCGTGGGCAGCGCCTTAAACCCCAGCGTCCCGCGGGGCCCCGAGGCGCGGGCAGCGGGAGGCAAAGGGCGGTGGGGAGGCTCRGGGAGCAGCGAGAAAGGCGGCCAGATCGCTGGGAAGGTGTGTTTGAAGGTGGGGTTGTAAGGAGCATGGGAGAGCCGGGTGTCTCGGCACCGGAGAGGCCGGCAGGCTGGTGAGGCGTGAGCAGACAACCAGAGTTCCCGAGGAAGACACCAGTTGCCTTTACTTTTAATAAAATTTTACCTGGCAGTAGTTACGTGGATGCAATTTTCTTTCGACTTTCTTTAGCTTATGGACAGATACTACAGGTTATTCATTGATCTCTATTTACTAAATGTGCATGCTTAATATGTAGTTCTGGTGAATAGTAGTTCTCTTCTGTAGACTTAATTTTGCCAAGTTTAATTGCAAAACCAYGTAAATCTGCAATGTATTGGATCCCTTTGGATTCTTTTGTTGAAAAGATAAGAATGCGTGACATATTTTCATGAAGAAACATATGCACGATTTGACACACTGACAACATATGTTAAATTTACATAAAGCTGAAACACGTTAGCATACGTTATCATGGATACAGAAAAAAATCATTGTAACATAAAAACGATGGATAAAATTAATTCGTTTTTACAATGCTGAACATTGACTTTATACAATAAAGAGCTTGGTAAAGGTGAAACAATATCTACCTTCAAATATTCAATGAAAATTGTTGTATAATTCAGCTAATTGCAGCTTCACAAATTTGGTTGTGGTTTTGGTTGTTTTAAAATACTCTTTCTAACTACAGGACTTGTTTGGCTTGGAGGTGTTGTCTGAGGCCCTTGTAATTTTTGCTATCCTCACAAAGCCTTTGAGTTTAGGAAATGCTTCACCTCCTCTTTTAGAGAGGGAGGGGAATGTGGAGAGACAAAACTTACTCACAAAGGCTAAGTGACTTGCTCAAGGTCTTTGGCGTTCCAGTCCAGCTTTACAGAGAAAACAACTTTGTACACCAAGGGTTGGCATTTAAATACCTAGAAATAATTAGTGTGTTTTGGGACTATATTTCCTGTTCCATTTCTCTGCCAGTTGCTGTCTGTGATAAAACTACCTCTTTTTGGAAAGGAGGATTGAGATGTTAGACTGAACCCTGTCCTTCTTCTCTTGTCCTTCTTTCTTGTGCTCTCCTCTCCCTCCTTTGCTGCCTACAGGTAGCTCATTAGGAAAAGATTATTGTAACACTGATTTCAGTGAGAAGAGTCACAGGCTTAAAGACAGCATAAACRAGTGTTCCCCTTGATGCAGCTTGCAGGACGAAATCCCTTCTGAGCAGCAGCAGAGTTGTTTAACCCATTATTCCTCATCCTCTTTGCTGAATTACTGAATTCCTGCTAGACAGAAGATCATTAGTAAGTGAAATACCTAAATGGTTAGAGTAACATCATTGCAGTACTCTGTTCCTAGAACAGTGTGTTAACTTTCAGATATTTATGGGTCAAACAAGTGTTAAAACTGAGAGACTCTGCATTTGGAGCTTTTATAATCCCGTCTAACTACTCCTTACAAGTTCATCTGTGTGTACAGTCAATATAAACATTGGCACTCCAGTCTGATGGCTGTGGATATTTAGATACTTATGCAGGTCTGCAGATGAAGAGCAGGATTTCAACCAGCAGCCTAAGCTAAGGAAGGAGTTTCAACCCCSTAGTGTTTTAGGAGTTGGGGAAAAAATGGACATACTTAGCATCCTAGAGAAAATGTCTACTTTTTGGTATCACAAACAGTCCTGTTGGTTTTTGCATCCTTTAGAGGTGTTTGAGTACAGCTGCCTGTTACTCACAGTTCTTGTYATCCTCTGTGGAAATCAGGGCACTTACTGTCCCTATGCCACCCGGCCCTTTACATGATGAGAAGGGGCAGGAAAAAACATGAGTATTGCTTCTGTAGCCCATAGGGCAACAACATCATTACCCACACTAGTGTGGCAAAGAGAAGTAGGATAAAAGTTATTTGTGGCAAAAGAACACAGTTTCTCCAGAATTTCCAATGTTTTATGAGGGGAATAAATGAGTAAATTTGAACAGGTTTTTACAGTGTTCTGTTTTGTTTTTAAGTATACATGTTCTTAGAAGTTTCCATTGACGCGTCCAGGAAAGTACTGAGTACTTGCTACCTTTATTCTAGCAGAATACTTTTTTCTGGGAATTTCCTAAATCAGGGAAAGGGAAGTGGGAAGGGGAAGGGAGGGAAGGGGAGGTGAGAAGGGGAGGGGAGGAAAGAAGAGAAGGAGAGGAAAGGAAGAGAAGAGGAAAGGGGAGAAGAGAGGCAAGAAAGGAAGAAGGAAAAGAAATGGGAACTAGTACTCTTTGAAAGAAGAAAGGCATTCAAGATATTGAAGTACTAGACTGCTTTCTGTAAAACAACTGTTAACTAGCATACAGTTGTCTCCTGTTTGGTAAAACTTAAATAATTTCTTCTGTAAGTCTTGTATCTTGTGCCTYATAGACCTATTAACCTTGTAGCCCACTTGGGATTTGAAGATGTTTCTCTAGAGCTCCAAGGTTTTGTGGGCTGTCAGTAGTATATGCCACAGCCTCTAGCAGTAGCTAGACCCTTTTTGGGTCTATAGATATCAGACTTCTCCTGAGTAGGTGCAGGAGATCCTGTCTATGTCATTACATGGTTCCTAGCCCTGATAGCAACAAGACAGGGGAGTAAGAGAGCAGCTGGGTGGGTGCCTGGCAGCCAGCCAAGGTCAACGCACCACACCTGGGATCTCTGACAGGGTAGGGCTAAGTCTCTCCTGACATGGACCTTGCATCCCTGTTTACACCTGTGGAAAGTGGGTATCAATATCCTGTGGGTAGATTCCATCTATCCATCTCCTGGGATAAATAATGATCCAAGTTGTAGGTGAGTAAATAATCCAGGGAGTGGCAATACTTCGCAGTCCTGCACTGCTTGTGTCCTATGTCCATATTCTAGTTCAAAAATATCTGTTGAAAGGAACATTTTAAGGACTAGATTATACCTGTATTCTGTGTAAACTGAAGTGGTAAAAACCCACTACATTTAGATGTTACGTTTCTAATACAGTGGCCTTTGTGCCCTGGATCTGTTTTATGTGGAAAAGATTTTATATGGTAAAGAAACAATTAAAGCCATTTTCACTAGAAAACATTAACCAAAGAAAAGCATTAGTTGCTTTTAGTCCTTAGTCCATTAGTTCTAATTAATTACTAGGAAATATTAGGGGAACCCCAAAATTTAAGGGTCTGAAGGTGTGGAATACCTACTTTTTCTGGTGAAGTCAGGATGAGCCAGGCATTACGAAAAGGCTAGAGTACTGCGGAACGGGATTGTTACATTTTTATGCACTTATGTGTTTTTACCTATGAATTTAAACATAAGATTACAGATGTTGCGTTCTCTTTAGAAAAAGTGTCATCTGGGTAAATTGGTAGTTACAAAGATTGCTCCTTGATTTGAAAAGTTTAAAAAAGCAAAAATCAGTGGTAATATATAGCATACAGTAGGCATCTGTGTAACCACTAGAGCTCACTGGTGTGCTTCTTGCTCTTATTCTGTATGGTTTTTGCGAAAGAAAGAATAATGACTTTTGGGGGTCTTGTCCTCTGGGGAAGATTGCACTTAAAGACTTCCCAATGAGGGAGGAATAGACCCTATTATGATAACTAATGCTGCGGCATGTTTCACTATATCCACCAGTGGAAGGTACCAAAGATTGCAGTAATAACATCATCTCTACAGCGTTTAGGAACTTATGACAGGTATTTAAGCTCCAAATCCACAAAACCCAATATGTATGCCTAACTTTCAGTGGGACTTCTGACAGCAATAAAATTAAGTTCACATGTGAGTGAGTATTGGTGGGGGAGAACCATATCAAAAAAAAGGTTGATCAGTGCACAGGAAGCAAATGCTCAGTGACAGAGCAGCAGCTGGGTTGATTTAATAGGCGGGAGATGAAAAAAGAAACCAAAAAGCAAGCTGGAATTTTTGTTCTGTACCAGTCTCTGGTCTGATCCACAGCAACAATCAGTCTGGGCCACAACCTGCCCAGGCTGCTTTCTTCCTTTCAGATATGGGAGAAGTATTTGGGGTCAGATGAATTATTGTAGCAGCTTGCTTCCTACTCCCAACTGTCATGAGTACCCCTTGGCTCCTCTCCTGTTGCACGATTGAATGCGTGCCCATGATGTGACATCTGAATACTCAGTCCTGTGCTGGTGCATTAATGGGATGTGGCCCATGTGACTGGAGGATGCGTGTATATATCTCATGGTGCACGGATATCGCATGTATGTTATTATATGCTAAAGATATATCCAGCCTTGTGCTGCTGGATGCGTGCCATTTTGTGATATGGCAGTGGTGGTTCTGCCCTGTGACAGGAGATGTGCATGGGTGTACGAGGGGACCAAGTGCCGGGGAAAGGTCTTTGGTCTGGGAGTGCTTCTGGTCACAAGAGCACAAGTGTCAGGAGATAAGGGGGCATCCCAGCATGTAGTCCTCAGGGCCCTTAAAAGAGGCAATTGGACCTGTCCCTGCTGGACAGGCTGGGTTACTTCTGATCAAAGAGTTATTGATAACCCTGAGTAAAGCAAAAAGATGCCCACCTCTTAAGAAGAGGGGATATATGTCATCAGTGCATTTTCTAGAATCATTTCTATATTGTAAAGTGGAGCTTAGGAACGGTATATAATTAGAGCTCCTGGAGGCTAGTTCTGATCTCAGCAATGTGACTATCAGCCCCGAATAGCTCAGTTGATTTCTCTGGAATCACCTTATGTTGCTGAGATGTAGCCTGACTGTGAAGATAAAATGGAATATCCAGCTATGCCAGGAGAAGTTTTGTTTCCTTGCCCAGAGGAAAGCTAACAGACTACCAATTTTAAGGCATTATTGATGCAATAGGGTGCTCCATTCAAACATCACTATTTCCCTGATAAACTGAAAGAAAACAAAAACCAGTGAATTTCAAAACATGTAATTTTTCAAAGGAAACTTTTCTTCAAAGAAACTGCTGAACTTTTTGTAAATATCTTATTCATACCCAGTGATTACACTGATGCTTTTCAGCTTAAAAAATGTCTCATATGCACAATTTACGTTGTTTTTCCAATAGAAGTATGGCTGTTCTGGAAGTTTGGTCAAGGCAATCACATAAACTCGCACTCTTGGGATTTACAGTAGTACCTTCACTGCGGTTTCATGTCACCAAACAGAGGAAATACTTTGTTTTCTGACCTCTGTACCAAAATTTCCATGTGGAATGTGAAGATGTTTACATACTGTGAGCATGATTTTTAGACAGGGGGTTCTCATATCGAGAGCACAGCTCCAAACCTTTAATATTTAGATTCTGCTCAGCTGTGGTATTTTGCGTCTCAGTGTTGTAGACATGCCACCAGGGATCAAAGTAATGCTGTAGAGATCCCACTTTCTTAGTAAAGCAGGCATGTGCCAGCCATCTGTTGTATCTGCTGATAGAAAACAGCAGTAAAGTTTCTCAAAGTTTTGCCAAGAAGAAAAGGGGGGATTTATTGCTCAGCAGAGATGAGTTACAAGGCACCTTGTAGTGTAAGCTACATCTGGTTTCCATAGTAATTTACATGGTATATGTGTAAACTACACAATTATTCTTTTTACACAGCAGTGTAAAGCTGTGTTAAATAAACCATTCTTCAAGATTTTCATTGTTTATCCTTTCTATAAATATTCTAATACATTTTTAACAAAAAAGCTTAAGTAATAAAATATTTTCACTACTTTCACAGTAGTAGCTGCATTATACAACATAACTGTTGAAAAGCACTGAAACTAACAGGACACCACAAGCTTCAAGACTATATTTTGTGAAAACGTACAGATTTCTCTCCCCATGTTACTAACAGTTTTTCTGAAATATAAAATCCAGACTGTGTTGCTTTCGTCTTCTTCGTGGAAGTGAAAATGTTTTCTGTCAACATCACCTCTTTTTTACAGACAGTTTCCCAAGTATGTTCTTAGTGGTCTAAAGTTAATGCCATTACAAGTAATGCCATGGAGTGAAAAATAAGAACTAACCATAATGAGAACTAACTGGAAGAATTTTTAAGGTATTTAACTTCTTCTGTTGGTATCATGCTTTCCAAAGAGTTTTTTTTGGGTAGCTACGAGTATGAATGACTTGCTTCTAGCCAAGTGAATTATGTGCATATAAAACAAATGTAAGAAACCACACTCTTCCTAGGGCATGCACATATGTAAGGAATATGGTGTGACCCAGAGCTTTCAAAACAGCAATATGTAGTAGGTACTTGCATCATGTTGAACAGAATTTTAAGTATTGTATACCTTAGCTCAGAGCAGTGAGTTCCTGATTAGTATTTTTAAATACTAAATTTAAATACTAAATTTTTCAAGAAAATGCATCTCAAAACCTTTTTTGTTTCGCCTTCCTGTGGCTTTACACTTGGCTTGCCAGGGTTTGTTCTTCTTTTATTTTCCTATTTGTGTACAAATTCCACCTTTTGAAAGATGCTACTTTACTTCTATTAGTCTCTTTTATTCTGCTGTTCAACCATGTTGGATTTTTTGTTTTGCTGGGATTTTTTTGTTTGCTTGTTTGCTTCTTAACTGTTTATTTGTGGCCAAACTCTTCACTACATCAGACTGTAGCGCAGACATGGTCGAAAGTGCAATCATCCAAAATGCACAGCAAAGAACGGACAGTTGCATTGCAATACTTAGCCTTTCCATAACGAAACACACAGTGTTCTGTGCAGTGAATGATATGTATAAAGTGTAGTAGATGTCTTTGCTGCAGGTATATGTTTCAGTAAAAGCAGAAGATAGCTTTATTGGTATTCTCTGTTATGTAAATGGCTTTTTTGAAAATTGTAAATGGAAGAAGCACAAAATCACGTTTTGGAGAGGTTGTTGAATGCATTTTTTCCCTTCTGTTTGGTTTGTGGAGACTGACGTTTTGAAATCTTAATTGTAATAAACTGTGATTGTAATAAAATATATGTAATAATGTAACGAAAGACTGGCTCTTCTTATACAAAATAAAGTTGAGATCCATGTACAAAAAGCACCTGGGCTATCTGTGACACTTTGAGCTGAGCTAATTGTATAACGTAACAGAAGTCCTGCTCAATGAGTACGCATGCATTGAGATCAGATGTGTTTTCCCCTTGGGTGGCAACCTGGGAGATGATGTGTGTGAGCTGACAGTCCTACAGGGCCTCTGCCTGCGTCACTGGTCCTCCCAATCTCTAATAAGACCTGTCAGCCTGTAGAAGAACCTGCAGAAGATTTGTCTCTTTCCTTACACTTACTTCATAGCAGAAAGAGCTAAATAGGGAAAACCAGACACGTCCTCAGACTTCCGTGAGGCATGTTCCTATCCCTTCATGCCCCTTCCCTGGACTCCATTATGTCCATGTCTCTCTTCCACTGGGGAGCCCAGGACTGGACCCAGCACTCCAGGTGTGTCTCACCAGTGCTGAGCAGAGGGGAAGGATCACCTCCCTCMACCTGCTGGCAGTGCTCTGCCTRCTGCAGCCTAGGAGGCTGTTGGCCTTCTTTGCCGCAAGGGCACATTGCTGGCTCACGGTCAAATTGGTGTCCACCAGGACCCCCAGGTACTTTTCTGCCAAGCTGTTTTGCAGCTGCTTGGCCCCCAGCATGTACTGGTGCCTGGGGTTGTTCCTCCCCAGGTGCAGGACTTTGCACTTCCCCTTGTTGAACTTCATGAGGTTCCTGTTAGCCCATTCCTCCAGCCTGTTGTGGTCCCTCTGKATGGCAGCGCAACCTTCTGGTGTATCAGCCACTCCTCCCAGTCTTGTATCATCTGCAGACTTGCTGAGTGTGCACTCTGTCACAACGTCCCGGTCATTAATGAAGGTGTTAAACAGTATGAGACCTAGTATCAACCCCTGAGGTATACCACTAGCGACTGGCCTCCAGCTGGACTTCGTGCTGCTGCGGATAACCCACTGAGCCTGGCAGTGCAGCAGTCCACCTCACTTACATAAATTCCACTTCCTCACTTCTGTGGGGATGTTGTGAGAGACAGTGCTGAAAGCCTTACTGAAGTCAAGGTAAACGAAATCCACTGCTCTCCTCTCATCCCCCAAGCCAGCCATTAACGCAAAATGGGCCAGGCAGGAACACAAAACTGAGACTGGCTTGTACAATCACAGAGAAGCAGCAAACTGAAATCTGCCTCAGAAAAAGTAATATAAATAAAGCAAAGACAGTGATACTGTTGTACAGAGGCACTGAGAAGACTTTATCCAGCTATGATACCTGAAACCCACCATAGTATGTGGATTCATAGTCCATTCATAGAAGACCACTTAGCTGCACAAAAATGCTGAGGAGGAGTTACCTGACAAGCCTGTCTGACTTGGAGAAGAGGCACGTGTGGAATAGAAGTCCCTTAGTAAAGGCTTACAAAGATTTGGGGTGGATTTTTTTCAGCCAAACAACAAGAACACCCCTGGATTTTTTGCATCTAGTATGAAAGTTTGCTTTGTTTTGCAACCAACTGGTGGAATCCAGCTTGTTTGGCCGTACAAGGAAAAGTGGGCAATTACCTTCCAGCTGCTTCAGCACTTGCTGCCATCACTGCCAAATACTTCAATAAATAACTTAGAGACCAAACACTGCTTTCAGAGCTGGTCCCACAAATCCTCTGAAGTTGCCCCTTAGCCTGGATAAACAGCTAGCTAAACCCAACTGATCCTAAAGGAAATAAATATGCCTGACATCAAACCTGGCAATCTCCCAGCCTCAGGTTTTGGCCCACCACCAGGGAAAACAAACTCCCCAAACAGCAGCCCACTAATGAGAAGACCTGTCACCAGCTCTGAGCGCTGAAGCGCGGAAACCAGTAGCAAGAGCAGCGGAGCCAGCCTTCACAACGATGGCTGGCCAGAGGAGGAGAGGGCAGGCTCTTGGGCCATCCTGACCATCAGAGAACGAGTTCAGAGCTTTCAGCACTGCGATTATGAATCTATTTTTTCTGAGAACATGAGGAAGACATGGGGAGATCACAACTTGTTGATGAGCAGGAGATAGGCTCTCCCTGCAGTGTTTTCTACCTGCTCTCAACTTGCAAATGTGTGAATATTGATATAGTCAATGGGAATCTGAGACTAAAAACCACATAGGCAAATAATCAAGTCCACTGAACACCTTCAGTAAGGAGTACAAGTACCAACTTCAGCCTGTTCCTTTTAAACTGCAGTAAACACTGCTTTCATTTTCCCAAGTTTGAGCCTTAGCCAGTTCTCTTTCTTGCAGAGGTTCTGGGAAATAAATTGAACTGTTGAAACAGAGTCCATTTGAGTGACCAGGCTGAAACAAATTTATTTTTTCCTTGTGAAGCCACAGATATATCAAACAGCTGCAAGCAGTTACGTGCCTGCAGTATTCCACGCAGAGACCTTCAGGGAGAACAGGCAGGTTGCACAGCCAGAGCACACAGGCATCTGCCAGAGAGCAAGGAGAGGGTCTGTAATCACAAGCAACAGATGAAATGCATAGCCATATTAAGAGTTGGGAAATAATTCGCTAGCAGGGCATGTTGACCATTACCTTGGTTGATTTTTTTTTTTTTTTTTGGTTTGTGCTGGGTTTTTTTAATCTCCTTCCTTCCAGTTTTGCACAGGAGCATCTATTCAGGTTGCATAGGCATGATCAGATTTCTGTATTGGCAAAGGAGCATAGCTGAGAGCTTATGACCCAACATGTTGCTCCCCTCCAGTCAGAGCTGTGACATGTTGGTATTAGGTACAGGGTGGAGAAGCTTATACTGTCCCTTACAGACAGAAATTAGAGGCCTTCATCACATCAAGAACCACTTGGGTTTCACATTTTTACTTGACATAACAGTAGCTTTCCTTTGATGGGACAACGTCTGTGCCTTATCCTGCCCACTAATGGAGTTCACATTTGAATTGTGTCAGTGTGACTATCCTGTTTAGTTAACGGACCCTTTTTAATTGTCCTGCCAAACATTTGCAGTAAGTAAACTTCATAATTTATATAGTTGGTGCCATGATGCCACTGTTACTATGATTTGTTTAGACAGCAATTAATTGAAACCTAACAGTAGAATTACAAGATTTAAAACTTTCCTAAGTATTTAACTTAATTATATAAGACCTTTATTCATCCAGAAGTAAGGTTTTCTCATCCTGTAAAATACAATCAAGCAGTATAAGTTCATTCAATTAAATTAACGGGGAAATATTTAAAAGGATGAGGAATCTGAAAGTTTGCTGGCAGAAGGAATGGCTACCTGGAGGTATAGAGCTCGCAGCCTCTGCAAGTTCTCGTGAAATCTCTGTTTCTCCGCCTCTCCCCAACCCCAACAACTCCAGCAGAAACTTCTGTCTCTAGGTTTATGTATGTTTCTTGTCCCTGTCTGCAAAGATTGAGGTAACTGCAGTAAGGTCTTTCCCCCCTTCTTGGTTTAGAGCAGGTGACAGAGCGTACCCAGGTTCTTCAGGACTTCTTCCCTTCCCCAGGCCAGAGGTCTCATGAAGAGTGGGAAGCAGAAAGCCAGTTTTGTGAGAGATGGAAACAAAAGGGATGGCCACTGCCCTTCTGTGCAAGTCGTATTGTGAGATTTTCTTCCCTCTCTGATTCCTTTATAACCACTCCCAATCAAAATAGAAGAGGATCCCCAAACTAACCCTCTCTGCTCTGAGGAGAGAGTTGTGCCAGTCTCCTGCTCGGGCTGTGTCTGGTTATTCCAGCCAGTCCACAGGGGCTTCCCTAAGCATGGTGAGAGATAGGAGGGCTGGAGCTTTTCTTACAACTCGAGCAGTATTTCTTGAACTGATACTCAATTATGAGAGTTTGCAACACTGTTTCACACATTATTATTATGCCTTGGCAACAAATCTGGTTTTGCTACCCCAGCCACATTCACAGGACAGTTTACTTTAAATGCATAAGCATCTACTCTGACGATAATCAAGGAGCAGAGATGTTTAGGTGAAGCTTGCTTTTTATCTCTGGTTATAGACTTCCAGATAAGCCAGATTTAGTAATGGTATACTTAAATTAGTTCTTGTGGTAAAGTCTAAGTTATATTTCTGGCAAGCACAAGATGAGCTACTGACCACTGTCAATGCATAGAAAATATTTGAAGACATTTCTCTGAAAAAGCAAAAAGCCTTGGATTAAAATTTGTACAACCTGCATGTTGAAAACTCAATCATTAACTAAACATACCTTTCAGTATATCATGGAAAATGGACCTTCTAACTGAGATGCGTTGTTCACCTGTTGTCCTTCAAGAGTATGTTAATAGACTACAGATAAATCATAATTTTTCTGAAAACAGATTTCTACTACTTTAAAAATCTGCATTTGAAAATGTATGTGGATATTTGCATGTGACCAGCACGGTTTGGGCTTGAGAGTTTTTTCCATACACATTTCCCCAAAAAACATTTCTAATGAATCTTGTGGTCAGCAAGTTGTGGCATTCCAGTTTCTGCCACCCCTAATTCATATGCATCTCAGTTTGCTAAATACAATTGAAAGGTTACAGCAACAAACTATTCCATTAAGGTAGTTGGCCTTCATGCGCAAGCATACTTTCCCTAGACCTCTGCATGTCTTGTGCTGCACAGCTTGCAGCTGTGCGGTTTACTGTGTATCTGCATATTAATGTGTCCAGTTGACTTAATGGGCCAGATTTTCAAAGGCTACTCAGCGTTTGTAACAGCCATTCACTCTGAGGAAACCTGCAGGACTTCAGCACCAGTTCTTTGGTTGTGTAAGATTCACAGTTACAGAAGAAGCTGCATGATGTTATGTCTCATAGGTGAGAATTAGTATGGGCTCATGTACTTAATGAGGTTTTAATGTCTTGTAAAAACAGAGACAGAGTTAAGTCTGTACATACAGCATTATTCACTGGTATGTCCTGATTTTTGGCTGTTTAACTGGATACCATAAGACTTCTTGAAACTTTTTTTTATTAACACAAGTGTTTTTTGTRTACCATTTCCTCTGTTTCCTTAAAAAAAAAGATTGAAAGGTAGGAAGGTAGGAAAAAACCCCACTTTCTTCTCTTCCTCAGAGATTTAAAAGTTTGAAAATCGTTTGCATGTTGCATAAACTTAATCCCATTGTCTAGACAGCACTGTGTCTCTTCCCTCTGAGCGGAGCAGAGATGGGATCTCCTTCCCCGCACACTGGGGAGGGTGTGGGAGAGTCCCTCTTCCGAGCAGAGCTGAAGAGAGCAGGTTGTGTGGCGTCTTCCTCAGCTGCAGCACTGCTGAGCTGTACTTGCATGGTCCGTCTCTGGTACGTCTTAGGAGATCCACATGAGGGAGCCCATATGCTGTGTGCACCACCATACCAGCAAAGGCTGCTGGAGGAGTGTCAGGCTCTCTTGATTGAGGAGTGCACATGTTCCAGTCTGGTTTGCCTGAGCACCTCATGCACAAAAGCAGCAGAGCATGGGCCTCACCCTTGCACCAGAACAGCATCGTCCTTAGCTGGGACAGGTCATACCCTGACCAGTGGATTTCCCCACTGGCAAACGATATGTATGGTTGGTATGATCACAAAAGCCTCCTGGTGCAGCATCCTTGTCCACTCTCTTCTGTAACTCTCTGTACGGCATTTTCCTAAGACGTGAACAAGACAGCCTATCCTCAATTCAGCTGCACAGCACACCTAAGTGGCATGCCACAGCTGGAAAGGCGGCACTTGGTGTGTGTCTCACTTTCCTGAGAGGTATGTCGTATTCCATTTAAAGGTACAGCTCCTTGATCACGTTTCAGAAACGTGTTCATAATCTGGTGTTGCTCCAAAGAAACCTGTTAATACAAATGGGACTTGAATTATTGCTGGTGTATAACCTTAATGAACAATTGCAAGATCATATTTCTGAGGGTGGAATCATGTGTTCGGATTTTTGATTTTTCTCAGAGATAAAAAGCCTTGTGTCCACGTGATGGCTCTGGCAGTGCCATCAGAAATGCGCATGCCCTATTTGGGTGCAGGTTCTGTTGGTTTCAGTAGTGCATTGGAGAAACCATCATCTCACTGATGGTTCTCAGCTTAGTTTCTTCCTCACTCCAGGATAACGAAATTTGAGTGTGTGGTGAGAAAAGCTGATGCCTGCCAATGGCACGGGAACAATTTGCCTCGCTTCCAGTGCCATTCCACAACAGCTTCAGCCAGGCTAGCAGCTGACACCGTCCCATCTTCTTTCCCATCCCTGGTCACACATTTCCATTCTCTTTCTTGTGCCAGTGCTGATGTGGCCGCTCAGGGAGCTGCTCTGGCTGAAAACTAGCCCTGCAGAAAGAAGTGATTAATTTTTAACTTGATCTGCTGTCTTGGTTAGCTCATCACACGGCCACGTCTGAAGAGGGTAGGACTGTGACAGCCCAGTCTTAGGCTGCCTTGAGCTGCCCTGGTGCAGTCCYAGTACTGCGAGCTACAGAAAATATGGCAGATCAAATCAAAACAGAGAAACAACTCCCAAACCCCAAACCTCTTCTAACCGGCAGAAATTCAAGCAGAACCAAACAAAATTGACCCTGACTCAGCTGACTGGTATCAAAGCGAATCCCGCTACAGATGACAGACAGGGTTTGACCGACAGGCTGCTGTGCYGAGTGCTGCATTTCTCTGCCCTGTAGTGATGCAGGGAGCAGACCTGACAGCTAGCGAGGTTTGCAGTGTGGGGCGTTGTTCTCCTCCAGTCTTCCTTTCTTTCTGAAAGTACTGTGGATCCCACTCAGCCTCAAGCTACTCGCTTCATTTAGTCAATAAAGGCTGGTTTGGGGGATTTGGAGAACCTCCAGCAGCCTTTGACTCCAGCAGAAGTTATGGGTTGTCAGCACATCTGGGACGTATTGAGGGACAAAAAGGACAATTTGGCCTCAGTCTGCAAGAGCAGACYAGATTCACCGTAGCTGTGTGACAAGGAATAAATTACAGCTCTTGATCTCAGCAAAACCCTGTGATCCCAAATGGGGGGAGTTATCCCAGAGTGGAGTATCGATTTCTGCTGCCATCAGGCTGCCACTGCTTTTTCATCAGAGGTAAATTTGGTCTTGGGGAGGTCCACACATTCATGTCTGAAGCTGAACTGTTCCATTGGCGTTTTCTCTAATACAAATGAGGTTAGGGTCTCTTCAAAACGTTATTCTGGTGAACTGCCAGCTGCTGGCCCTCCCTGTCAGGATTTATACTGACGGATGATAGGTCACATTATCCAGAGTAAAAAAAAAAAAACAGATGGGTGTAGCTTTCACAAAATAAACTTCGTACCTTTCTGAGTAGGACTCATTCCTGCAAGTGTGTGCAAAGGGTTTGTCTGGAAGCTCAACTTTACCCTGACTGTCATAACTCTTCCTAATTTCTTTCATCTTCCTCGAATGGAGGATTGCCCTGGTCACGCCAGCACTGCCTGTATCAGAACACTACTTCTGTCTTCCAGCAAGTTCACCTGCACAAAACTTTTAACCTTTCTTAATCCCATTGAAGAAAGGGACTGTAGCAGAAGGAAAAAACCAGGAAAACCTGCATGACTCTTTGCCACGTTCATTATCTGAATCCCCTCTAAAGAAGGATTGTGACAAGAAGAAGGGGAAGGTAAAAAGGACTGGCCTTGAAGAGTAGGAAGGCATTGGTACATGAGCAGTGGCTAGGGGCAGAAGGAAGACATTTTTGATGAGAGGATTTCTCCAAATAACTGTTGCTAAAACTCAGTGAAATGATACCAAGTGCAGAGAACTGTCTGCGTTCAGCAGCACAGCCCACGTGCCGCAGTGAAATTCAGGACTCACCACCTCTCTGGGGTATGACTTTGCTAGCACACCAGCGCAGAGAAAGTCAGCAGAGGGAGGCCAGGTGAAGATGCCTACGCTGTGAATAGACTCCATCTGCACCCAGGGAGAGAGAGAAAGGCAGTTCAAGACAGCAGGTAAATCAGACTCTGGCTGGGCTGAATTTTCTTCTGCAAGCGCTGGTCTCTCTCCTCTGAGTGTACAGGAAGCCAAGGATGATCTGGCTTTGAAGAATATGCTTCATTTAAATGCTGGAAAATATGTGGGACCATTCTGGACCTTAACTCAAAAGACTGGACCCTGTGAGACTGGTACTGTAACCCAGGGATGAAGCTGTGCGGACCCTGCCTACAGGAACAGCCTGAGAGACAGAAAAGTTGTTTGTAGAAACTGTTCAGTTTCTCATCAGAAACAGGGGGTAAGGTAATACTTCCCTGCTTTATTATGAAGAGAAGTCCATCTTGCTTTGATAAAATCAAAGTATAGTTATGGAGGACTGTATATATGGAGGCCTGTGTGGTACATGGAAATATTACATTAATATATGTCCACATACTCGGGTCTTGTCTCCATAGTCAAATCAGTGTAATTTCAGGTACAACAGCAAACACACAAGTTCCTTTTCAGATACACTGATCAAACACTCTATTTAAATAACGAATTCAGTTCTTCTTTCATGGTAGTATCTAGAATTCGCTTTGCTCAATGGCAGCCCATAAAACAAGAACAAAATTACTCTGGATATTCACAAAAAAAGGCATTTAAAATCCATGCAGCAGATGTTAAAGGAGAGCAGTGTTAAGGAAGTCTTTCTAACAACTAGGAAAGAGTTGAATTTTTTCCAAAACCTTTTCACCGTAACTTTTAAACACGTGTTTGCTTGGAATACAAGGCTAAAGACCATTATCTACTGAGCAGTAAATAAAGAAATTCTCACTCAGAGGTGCTGCAAGCTTTCTGTCACTTGGGAATGCTGAAGGGGAAGCATCCCCCTTTGAGATCCTAGAAGGACTCCAGTCTGACAGAAGCTGCTGTGAGATTTCATAACTTTTGAGAAAGTTCATTGCTTACATTTTGGGGAGAGATATTTATTATACGGGAGTGCCAGTTAAAGCCAAGAGTGAAACACATGGACTCAATAAAGGCCCAATTACGTGACCTTTGCTGTTTGCCACGCTTTTAACTTGTGTAAGTTATTGATTACACTTTCATGAGATCATAATCAGAAGGTTGTTCTTTGGTAATGGTGTGCTAGAGGAGCTTTATCCTCAACTTCAAAGCTGTCCTGTGAGGCTTAAGAATAAAGGGTTGGAAGTTTGAAGCACTGCCAAAATGAATCTGTGTGCATTATCCATGTTTACCATCATGCAAGAGGTGGATTAGCTTATTCTTCAGCTGTGAACTTTCTCTCGTCAYGTCAGATGATCCACCATCTCTAAGGTTTACATTTGTGCCTTTAAATATACTCTGTTTAATTAAATGTAGTGTCTGCTCAGATCTCCATCGTAATTAGTCTAAATACTTGTTAGTGCAATCATTTCCCTAATTGTAAAGGTTTTATTGAAATTATTTGACGTTCTCTGAAAAGAATTTTCAGGCTAATTTATTAATTATAAATAAATCTATCCAAAGCCTGAAACTGCAAACAGTCTGTAATCTATGTAAAGATGCACTCCCAGGACCAGCCAGCCCAGGTTTTCACTTATTTTTCAAGCTGTGAGGGGAAGAAAATAACCTCACAGTTTATTTTCTGTGTAGATAGAGCCACATAGATGTGTTGCAGGTGCTAGTAGCAGACCTGTAAAGCATTGTTTTGTTAGGAACTAACCTGATGAGACAGTATTTTAGGTTTTTTCTCTAAGGAGCAGTGATAATTTCCCCCTTTTTTATTAGCCTTAGGAAACTGGCATTTCAGACATCCCTGATCATGAAATCTCCACTGGAGAGAGCACTGATCTTTTGCTGAGTGACAAAAGAATGAATTAGCCCTTGCTGTGCCAGAACAAGAAATACCTTTTCAGGAGAATAGCTTTTACCAGTTCTCAGGATACCAGAACAATATGTTTCATTAAATATTTGAAGATAATGAAGGCTTGTGTATCTTTTACTTTTTCTAATCTGAACTCTTAATGCTATTTCTCTTTTTGGTGTATTGCTGGCTTCTCTCCCCTTCCCCAAAGCAGGGTTATCTAATTTTCATCTGTAAGACATAGGAGAAAACAATTTAAAGGAAACTTGTGCACCACATATGCATTCCACCCTGGTTCACGCTGAGAAATATCATTCCTTGCTAGAGATTTTTAAGATGTAATTAGCTGTGCATATTTGTCAAAACCCTAATGATTTTGTCTCTTTTTAGCTTAATTTTCTCAAAAGTAACTCTAGTGAAGCAGTAATAAAATACGTTACAGAAAATCCGTTAAACAAGAAAATGTCTAAATATGGGGAGTTGTGCTCTCTTGCTTTCTCTTTTGTTTCCGAATAAAGCAAGGTAGAGAAGGAGTGAGAAACTCCAAGACTTTCTTCAATGAGGAGCTGTAAATCTGTTGTGACTGTTTTTGAAGAAATCCTGCATGCCACATGCCTTTGTATCAGTGTGCTTGTACTTACCTGGAAGTTGCTGTGGATCTGTTTGCCCGTATGCTGCTTTCCAAGGCTTTAGCCTTGTGGAACGGCTCCACCATCCCCATTGCGGTTACCTACCGCATCAAGGGATTGACTCTGATCTAAACCAAAGTCGTATTTTCATTAGCAGGCTAATGATGGACAGGAATGTGCAATAGGCATTTATCTGGCCCTCTGTTTCAGGTAGCCTGCTTTTCCTGCGAGTGAGGGTGAGTTTCAAAGTTAACGCGCTGCTGCTGTACTTGGATTTTTCTTTTTCACTGGTGTCCCTCTTGAACCCCACTCTTTCTGCCAAGCCCTTCAGCTTCCAGTCTCGGCTTGGTTTCGAATGACCTCTTCAAATGCTAGAGTGCTTTCAGAGCTCAAGGTCTGGTGAGAGAAAATAGCTCAAAATGACCAAGTAGCTGCCCTGTTTCCCATGTCTCCCAAAGAGCAGACAACTGCCAGAAACTCAATTGCTAAATGTAATCTAAATCTATTACTTTGTGGCCTCAACAAGCTTCTTGACAGTGATTTCTTTGTATTATTTATCTTTACAGAAATTCTTTTCACATTACTTGGAGGAAAGGCTAATGTATTATGCAAAGATTTCTGTCCATCTCTCCTGTGCAAAGCATTCTTGGAAGCCTTTCAAAATCTGGGGCTCCTTTTGACAGCAACCAAGAAATTTCTCTTTTCCAGCTTTCTAAATCATTCTGTTGAAGGATCTGATCTGCCATCCACAGTTGCATGCCACAGGAGACTTTAAGCCCCAGTTAGTCATCTTCCATTGACAAAATCAGAGAGTTTTTGTACCGTTCTTCTTCTGAAACCATTAAAACCACAAGTGATTATTGTTGAAAGTTGCATGCAGGGATTCACTCCATTGTTAAAAAAGTCTTCCTCCTTGTGCATGGATTTTCTTCAGTCTGCCACAGTTTTCTTAACGTGAAGAAAGCAGGCATAAAACAGGCTCTGCAGAGTTGTGTGCATTTCACCACAGCATTGTGTAAATAACACTGTCACATAATGTACTTTTCTTTGAGATTGGCCATTTCACTGAATTCTAATATGGGTCCTTCTTTTTTAGAAACACCAAAGTATCTCTATTTTTCTTTTTCTGTGCATCTCTGCTTTTGTTAGTCCTGCTGCTTCGGTTCATTCCCATACCCTTAGCAGCCAGTACTGGAAAACGGGCCAGTTATCCTGTCTTCTGTCTAAATTGGTTTTCTCAGAGTGTGTTTCTGTATCACTTCATATTGTTAAGCATGCCTCCCGCTTTGGGACTACCTCGTGAGGCTGATGGCAAGTCTCTTTGAGTGTCATACTAAGGTGCAAAAAATGGTTTACCCACTCTGTGACAGGACCAATTAACAGGTAAGGCAAAGCTGCCTTCCCTAGCAGAAAATAAAACCTTGTAGGCAGACAGTTTATTATCTGCTTGTCTAAGGAGGCATCATTATGTTGTTCATTACAGCAGTGTCTAGACTGCACCGCAGTAACAAAATGTGCTGCTGACATACGTACTCATACTCTGGCCAGACTCCTTCAATAGCCTGGTACGCACAATACGGCTACAGCCTTCCCTCTTTGTTGAAATTCATCTCATTTTGCTTTATGCTTCATCTTGGAACACAGACGGACCAACTTCTCTGACCTCATGCAGTTAATATCTTGGAGAAGCAATGGTCCATGCTGTAAACACCTAACAAACACATACATTGCCTCACTTTGTGATTTTATTTATGGCATATGCAGCTGTGAGCATCTGCTATGGATAATGCATGCTAGAATCTTCTAGTGTGTGCATAGCCAGAAATATCCATGGATCTGGGATAAAAAGGAACTTTTTTGATGAGTTTCTTTCTTTAAATGTAGAAAATTGGCGTTAGGGTATATTTGTCATTTAATTGATAACAGAATAGAACATTCAGCATTGATCTCTTTAAAATAATGAGAAGAAAGTATAGTTAATTTCTTACATCTACTTGCAAAGCTAACACACATTCTCTTTTCTTTGTTAGAAAGGCTACAGATATCATTAGGTTATTGAGCTGTGACATATAACAGTTTAAGCTACTCTTGCTTCGCTTCAGGTACTACCATTACTTCTAATCCTCCATCTTTCATGTAAAATGAAGAAAACATAATGCAGATTCCTGTGAATGCTTTGATTAAATATGAAACAAAAACGAGGTAGGCACAACATGGCATCTGAGTGATAAGAAAACTCTAACGCAGTAGATCTTGTACTGAGGAGTGGAGTTCTGTAGGAATTTTAAGTGTATATCATTTAAAACCAAACTGCCGACAGATGTTTGCTACAATACTTGTTAGAGGGCTTCGTTATTTTTATAACCTTTTAAATTCCTCTGATTTATAGAAAACGGCCATTTAAAGTCCATAAAAGTTAATCCCGACCATGGAATTATTTGCCTAAAACGAAATTTCCTCCCTTTGCTGAGGGCTTTGCCCACATGGGGAACTGTTAAAGGGCAGCTGCACAGGGCTACCTGCTGCCTGAAGGCACCGAGTCCCCAGACTGTTCACACAAGGTCTGCAGGGGCCCTTGCCTCAGTTTCTGAGGGTCTCAAACAAGGTCTTTACACAAAAGTAAAGCATATTCTTCCTTGGGTGCTTCCTGAAGTCAAGCCAAACCCAGAAAGTCTTCCGTGCATGCAGAGTGTGCAATTGTCAAAGATCAAAAATTTATTTCAAACCCCGTTTCCTCCATCACCTCTGATAACACCGTTCCTCTAAGATTTAGCTTCAGTACCAAATTTTGCCCCTCAGGTACCAGACAGTTCATAGGCTGGCTTAAAAAAAAAAAGTCACAAGAATGTTTTTGTAATGGAAAAGGGATTATAATGATGGTTTTTTCCCCTTTATCTCTAAACAATATCCAAGGAAATTTTGTTATCACTGCCAAGTCACTCACAATGACCACTTACAGCACAAATTATGGTAGTCACTAGACAATATTTTAATTGCACACACCTATCTCTTCAATTAACCATCATGACTAAATTTCATGCTAGGCTGGAGCATGGTAAATATTTGCTGAGTGTGTGTTGTTTGCTTTTCAGTCATGATGATTAATGCAAGTTAATTGGCAATCAACTCAAATTACAGCAGGACAGTACTGGAGACTGGATGTAGGGATTGTGTCAAGACAGATTTTTTCCAAATAGATAGGATTTATGACAGCCAAATCTTGTTTCAGATCACAGATTTGAGGAGTTAAACTACTGTGCTCCACTGTGCAGCTTCTCTAGACTGTGATCTTTGTATATAATTTTTATATGAAAATTTAACCAACTCAGTCCAGCACGCATGATTTACAAACATACTCTGCAGCACATAGCTTCATAACTTTGAAGTCATGCTAGCTGGATCTACCTGAGGTGTTTCAGGTCTTCTTAGATACTATCATTTCAAGAAGTTCAGTTTTTGTCAACTCAGCAGATGTACAAACCTTTGTACAGAAATGGTGAGAGCAAATATCTCCCCCCAGTGCAATGCGTGGCTTTCCTCCTGAGCAGCCTGTTGCTTGTGCAATGTCTCTTCCCATCTTTTTAGTGTGTGAGCAGAACGTACTCCTGCCTCAGGCACTAGTCACTGCTACGTCTCTACTCTGGTTAGAGGAATTCCTTCCTTGAAAGGCGGTGAGTATTGTGGCTCATGCAGCAATTGGTCCCCTTTCCCACAGTGAACTTTCTTTTTGTCTTTGTCCTTAGGCATCGTTTCGACTTTAGAAAATGGGATACCAGTTCCTTTCCTACAAATCAGGGCTCTGGCTCACAAGCTGACCTGCTACAACAGCATGGCTGGAATGGAAATATGGGCATGGAGCTATTTGATCTAGTTACCAGTTGTTGTTTACTAGAATAGTAAGAACATAATGTTTTAATATCCCAATCCATTATGACCTGGTTTAGATATAACCAAACATCAAAGCTAACCAATGAGAAACAGACAGTACAGCGCTGACTCACTCACTGTACTATTCTATAGATGTGTGGAGACATATAATTATTTTTCTGAACCAAAGTTTTATTTGAAAACAAAAATGTTCACAATCTGACTTTATGGCTTGTTTTCATATTTTGGCATGGTATATTGTATTGGAAAAAAATGTCTTTAATTAAAAGCAGCCTTTTGAACATTACCCCAGACTTCAATTTTCATCTCCTGTTTTGCTGCTTCTCTCCATGTCCCCTCTCCCTCCCACATATACTCCATGTGTTTAACCCACCCTTAAAAACTTTCATTGCTTCCTTCCCTATTGTTTTGCGAGTCCTCCTCTGAGGTCTCCATGCCTACACAACACCCTGTGAAGACTGTCCGTGCGGAGTGTAGCCCTGAGTGCCAGGGCTGATCAGGAATTTCATAATGACCTTTCTACCCAGCTCACGAGTGCTTTGCTGGTGTCACCACGAGCTGCAGGGAGATGGTCTCACACACTGCTGGGGCTTCTGCTCAAGTTAGCAGAGCACAGCATCACAGAAGGGCTGAGGCTGATCTGAGACCAGAGAGTCTGATCTCAAGATGATCTAGTCCACCCCCCTGCTCAAGCAGGGTCACCTAAAGCTGCTTGCCCAGGACTGTGTTGAGTTGGGTTTTGAGTATATTCACAGAGGGAGGCTCCACAACCTCTTTGGGCAACCTGTGCCAGTGCTCAGTCACCCACACAGTAAAAAGGTGTTTTCTCAGGTTCAGACGGAGTTTTCTGTATTGTGCCTATTGCCTCCTGTCCTGTTACTGGGCACCGCTGAGCAGAGCCTGGCTCCATCTTCTTTACACGCCCCTATCAGCTATTTATACACATTGATTAGATCCCCCTCAGCCTTCTCCAGGCTGAATGGTCCCAGATCTCTCAGCCTCTCCCTGTATGTCAGACGCTCCAGTCCCTGGATCATCTTTGTGGCCCTTCACTGGTCTCACTCCAGTAAGTCCACATCTTCCTTGTACTAGGGAGCCAGGATATTACAGGAGAAAAAGGAGAGTCTTCTGGCTAAGGACATTGACTGCCATCTTGTAGACATAAATTAACTACCATTTATCAGCCCAAAGTTCTCATAAAATTTTGGCTTTAATCTCTCTTTATTTCACTATTTTAGTTAAAAAGCAGACATAGCAAAATACTACTATCAATGGGTTGCAGGATGAAAACACATTTTTGCCAGTGCCCATGCTAAGGTCTGAAGTGCTTTTCTGAGAGCAGCAGGTACAATTACCTGTGATCCCTTATATGCTTCAGGGTAAATGAGAAGCCAGACTTTAGGGTAAAAGGTTCATTTACACTTGCTCTGCACACCTGCAGCTGTGCCACTGAAGGTGGCGGAAGCTTCCAGTGACTTGCTAAGATGCATACATCTCAGGTATACATGGTGTGTACACCTACACTGCAGATGCATGACATCACTTTGTATTGAATATGAAGAAATGTTGAACAGATGACTCAAAAGAGAGGCCAGGGTCCTGTGGAAGAAAGTACCAAAGCCTACAATCTGTGCCACAATGCAGGTGCATATTGGGAGTAGGATGAAGGTAGTGGAAAGTTGTTTTTAAATCATGCCAACACCTTTTGGGGATTGCCAACGCAAATCATTTATGTTGCGGTTAATAATGAGTGACATGAAGCCAACTCTGTAGGAGGGCTCTCAGCTCCACCCTTGGAACAATTTAATGAACTGAGGTTGAACAAGGCAGTGATGGAGCTGTAAGCAAGATATGTGTCCTAGCATGGCACTCCAGTAATGTGGCTATTCATTGCCCAGCACTGTTTCCCCAAGGCAATGCGCTGTGTTGTGCAGATAAACCAAGAGCAA
Organism: Phoebastria nigripes; assembly: GCA_035582835.1. NCBI lineage: Eukaryota > Metazoa > Chordata > Aves > Procellariiformes > Diomedeidae > Phoebastria > Phoebastria nigripes. Next base: position 92,115 of record JAYKAV010003192.1, read on the forward strand.
GCTTGGATGTTCTCACGCCACACTTGGCATCATGCATGTGAGTATGTCCTTTAAGCTGTGCTCGTGGTGCAGCCAGGTCACCCAGGCTCACCAGTCAGTTCCAGGAGGATTCTGCCCAAAAAATAGCTTTAAGAATTAGCTTACTGTTCATACATTTTTTGCGGTCTGCCAGATAAAAGGTGTGGGTCATAAAAAATGTCTTCTCTGTATAACATTCATTCACTGTATGCATGCCATTTTTCTTGCTGTCATGCTGTGTCCTGATTACTGTATCGTCACTTGCAATCTCTGAAATAAGAGGAAATTATCTGAGAATTATGCTTAGGTAAAGAAGAACTCAAGGAAATAATAGAAACAAACCCAGTGAATGGCATAATGAAAAGTGTAGTATTTTCTGCTGCAGTTTATATGCTAAATAGTTTGCTTCCATGAATGCAATGATAATACATATTGATTTTTTATTTATTTTGTCATAGGCTGAGTACTTCTACGAGTTCCTGTCTTTGCGCTCTTTGGATAAAGGCATAATGGCAGATCCAACTATAAATATCCCTCTGCTTGGAACAGTTCCTCATAAAGCATCAGGTTTGTGTTGTTGATATTATAAATTGTGTTCCTGTAAAAAATATTCCACAGCCAGTAAAGTCTAAATGTCTTATTATGAATTGCAGTTCTGAAGTTTATTGCTAAAGAAATGCTTGCCACAGTGCTTGACACTGAACAGCTCGTGAGTGCCTTGCCTGACTACAGCAGCATATTTAGTCTGAGCCAAGTCACATGAAGCTTTTATGTGCAGATAAATCAGCAGAAACTTGTGCAAAATTGTTGCATAAAATTCATGTGCGAGAATATTATTAAGTTGTGCAACTTTTGGAAAAGAAAATCCTTGATCACTGTAAGAAATGGTTGTCAAATTATTCTGTTTCTCAGAGGTTGCAGTTTGTGGACATTTTACTTTCAGTTGGGGTCAGCTGTTGTCAACGGATGTTCAGCTCAAAGACACAAGTTCTAGTTTAGGATATTATCATTTACCACTTTTCCCTTACCTGTGAATTCTCAGTCCTTCACTGGAGCTTATAGCTCCACAGCAGAGGCTGAGCCCAAGCCAACGTGAGTGCTCCAGAAGCACCGTGGTGCACAGTGAGCCAGGTGGGGTAAAACGGCTTTCTGTGAGAGGTTATTGAATCCACTTTGCTCTGAAGTGGATGAATAACAGTCTATGTGATCTGTTCCAGGGCTAATACGTGGTAGTCTCTGGCAGAAGGGCAGAAATGTACATCTGGGTGACAGTAGTGTCTTAGTGATAATGGTTTCATGATTAGCCTTAGCCAACCTAAGACCATGTGGGAAAAATGGGAAAGAAGTGAGAAAAGCAATGAGAGGATGGGGCTGTGTGTGGATCCAAGTGGAGCACTGATATGCAGGCTTACGTGTTTGACTGGTCTTTCTTTCTCTTCTCTTTTTTTAATGTGTAAATTCTGAAAGTTTGTGTTTGATATCTTCCGTTTTCGGCTTGTAGTAGAATGGCATTGAAGTAAAGTTGCAGCACAGCTTTTTGCTGTGGGATCTGGAACTTAACATTAATGATTGGTCTCTCCATTCACTGTGGATTGAATGAGTGGTATTGAAAATGGATTTGGATGAAGAGTGCTATAATATTTACACCATAATTGCTGCAATGTAATTGATTGTAAGCCCGATAAATTGGTAGGTGAAGACATTTACTCTAAATGTAACTAAAAAGGTCACAAAGGCAAAGTTCTTGTTAAGCATTGAGATTATTTCCATCTCCATACAAAGCAGGTGAGATACGTGGGAAGCTCTGCACTCAGCATCCTCTGATATAAGCTACTTTCTCCTTTAATTTTTAACTATCTAGAAAGGCATAGACCAAAGCGACCCCCTTCTGATTGTGTTTAGGAAAACATATAATCTACAAGTGAAGGGAGGCTGGAGATGAGATCTCACAGTTCCAGCAAAAGGTCTGTTAACCATCATGATAGGAGGTCCTGATTAAAGCCAAAAAGGACTTACCCTGTTTGCAGCACTCCTCAGTTCCAGGACTAATATGGGCATGTCCATGGCGTTTCCTTACATGGAGCATGTGCAGTGCACCACTGTGCTTAGTATATATAAGCTGTATTTAAGTCCTGTTTGGCATTATAGTGAGTCCGGTGTTTAACAGCAATTGATAATCAGTACACGTGCAGTATTTGAAGCATGTACGCTATTTAACAGTGAGCCACTAGCATGATGGTGGTTTTTTTACACTACCTGCTAGCTGGCTGAAATTAACTAAGTACCCTTAAATAAATACATGCTATAAAAATAGTGAATGGTGGCTACTTTGTGGTTATGTCTATAATTTATACATTCGCAAAACTGTTCTGACAAATCTAGTCTAGTTTGGCGGAATCTATTGCATTACCGAATAATTTTTCTACACACATGCATGTCAGAAGAAATTCAGTCACAAGCTTGTATTTAATAACAAATCAAAGAGTAGTAAGTTATTTCTTGAAAAAGCATTTTAGCCGGAAAGATTACACTGAAGACCATTAAGGAGGAATAAAAGAGGAAAGACAGCTGTATTAGACATGAGAGTGGGAAACAAGAATGAGGATTAACAGTTAGATATCTTACTCAGAGGTAGTTGAACCCAGTGGTCTTGTCAAAATCAGTGGACTTTTAAAACTTCTTTGAGGATATTTGCCTACCACCAATAAAGCATAAGGATGGCTTTAGTGCTTTAAATGCCTATCCTGCATTTTGTCTTATGGCCAACGGTGGCCATAACACCTGTGGAAGAGCAAGGGGAGGGCAAGCATATGTGACACTTATGTTTACCCTCTCAGCTCTGACTAGCTTCAGCTCAGAGGATTTCCTGAGTCTTAAGTGATTTGTCTTTTTTATAACCCCACATGGGTTACAGATCTCTTTCCAGTACTTATCCAGGCTCTTCTTGAGTCCATATAATCTTCTGGTATCTCCAATGGCTTTGGCAAGGAGTTCACTGCCTCCCATTGCATGAAGGTCCCCCTCCTGTTGTTTCGAGTCTGGGAGCGACAGCTTCATCTGATAGGCACTAGTCCTGCTACTAGTAGAGACAGCAGTCAATCCATACGGTTGGTCCTATCCATGCCAGTCATGATTTTGTAGATGTCTATTATGTCCCCCCTAATTCTTCTCTTTGCCAGGCTGAAGAGTCACAGCCTCCTCAGTTGCTCCTCATTGGATACAGCCTTGTTGTCCTTCTCTCAACTTTCTCTATCCAGTAGATCCTTAATGAGATGAAGTATCAAATTCTCCTCAAATTTAAACTAGATTTAAATCACTTAGGTTCCTTAGATTCATTTGAAAATCACATCCCCAAATCCCAGGATTGCTACCTGATTCAGTGCACACAACACAGGTATTGTTGCACCTAGCCGCATGGTAAGATGTTAAAATATGGTGAGAAGGCTGGAGAAGATGCCTTTCAGTGAGAGCTTAAAGAGCTAAGACTACTCAGCTTGCCCAAAAGAAGATGTTTGAGAGGACTGTGGTACCTGTCCACAGAGAAGAAGCTGGCTGCTCATTTCACAGGGGAAAGCCTGCGAGGATCTGGTGGTTCAAAGTGAGGTCAGCAAGTTCAAAACCAAGTCAGGCATTGTGGGTAGTGTCAGTGATTAACGCCTTGAACACTACACTGAGAAAGGTCAAACCAGCTATTGATCTGTGCCCAGAAGAAATGTAGTGGCCTGTGACTGAGAAGGAGCTGGCCCCCTAAGTGACCTGAGCCGGCCCCTCCTGTCCCTGTCTGCACCAGCCAGTGCAGAGCCGAGCCAGTACCACCGCTGCAAGCTGACGTGCCTGGGCTGCCGGCACAGCGCTGCCTCGTGCGGGTCACACAGCCCCCCAGCCCACTGGTCAGGCTCAGGACACCTCCTCTCCCTGCCCACTGTTGGTGTTGACACATTAAAACGTATGTGCTGAGCAACCAATGGTGCTGAAACTCTCTCCAGGCGTGGTGGGAGAAACTGGTGCCTTCTCTGGGTGCAGCAGCATCTCTGCTCACTCTGCCATGCTGGTAGAGAGGGACAGTGGGCTTCAGGGCTGCGCATGGACTCCCACTCTTCTCCAGACCCTGCACACCTGCTTCTTCTGGGATTGGTAATTCACAGGTGTCCCATAAGCAATCCCACACCTGAGACTGTAAGTAGCTTTTGGTGGTGGCTTTTGCATGTTAGTCAAGTGGGTAAAGCAATTGCCTGCAAACTTGAAGACCTGTGCTACCGACACAGGAGTTACTCTCAACCTGCCTCTACTGGAGACAATTTAGGGAACCTTGTTTTCCTGAGCAGAAGGAAAAGGCATTAGCTTCCAGACAAAAGGGATTAGACCTGCATCCTCCACATCCCAGGAGAGCATTCTAATTACCAGCTAAAATTAAATTTGATATAAATCACTAAGTTTCCTTAGGTTCCTTTTCAAATTAGTTAAATTTTCCTCACTCCTGCTAGAGCCATCTGCTCTGCAGCCCTGGGAGCAAGTGCTCCAGAGGATGCAGAGTATAAATGTGCAAGAGAGGCAATTCTGTGGCCTGGTGGTGGGATGACGGCTAGCAGAGAGAAGTCCTGAGCTGTGACTCTTTCTCCTTTTTTTTAGCCAGTGATGGGCAAATGTAAACTGCATCCTGAATTTGGGAAGCAGGGACCAGACCTGAGGTTTGCCCTGCCACAGCCCTGCTCAGCACTTTGGTAGCCCACGGGAGCTCATGGCCATGGTTCTGGATGCAAGGGACTTTTGCTCTGTGCTTTGTTTTGACCGTAGTGCTGTCGCATGCCTGTTCAAACAGGCATAAAAAGGCAGGGGTTCAGGCAGAGTTTAGGGACTTTATTTCAGCTCTGAACCACTACAGAGCTCAGCCAGGATCCAGGTGCTTATTGCTCATAGGAGCGTCCTTTACTGCATTTCTGTGTGCCTAGGAGTTCAGACATATGATAAATTCAAAAATATGGATGCTTCTAGGCTGGGGAGTGCTGGAATAAGGGGTTTCTGACCTCTCCCCTCGGACTTTAGCCCTAAGGGATGCATGCCTGGTCTTTGCCCTAGGCATTCAAACCTACAGCCAAAACACAGGGGAGATCAGGAGTTTGCTACCGATTCAGTGAAGTCTAGATACGACTATAGTGCCACCGCTAAATTTCTGCCATATCTTCCTCCCCGTAGCAGTTTGTTCAGCTAAGTCATACACATTCTAATGCAAGCACTGATTTCCTGCACTTGTGCTGTAAGAAGGTTATTACAGTTTAAGAAGTTCACTGCATTTAAACTCTTTTTAATCCACTGTAAGAGTTTTCTTCTTACCATATGGTTAAATGCTTTTTGTAATGGTCTTTTAAAAGATCGGTGTAAAAGTGCTTCAATAATGAAATTGCTTTATAATGAAAACTGCAACAGACCTTTCAGTCTGTAGGACTTACCAGAAGCAGAATGTGTTTCAGCAATAAATTATTCTGTATTATACCAAGGCAACAAATAGCAAAAATTGCCCAATTATGACTTGCAAAATTTTTTATAACAAGCAATTTAAAACAAACCGAATGTAGGGCTGCTAGCTCAATATTTGGTTCTGAAATCTCAGGCCAGCTTCAGAAGAAATGAATAAATGATTTCTATTAGCTGGATCTAACTTACAAAGCAGCTAGGAAGAGCCAATTTTGAAGAAAAGAGATAAAATCATTTCATCTGAAGATTATTTAAGATCACTTGTGACAATCACAGAGGAGCATTCCATAGCTTGGAGGTATCAGGCTTGCTTCCTCATTAAAATACTCCAGATTTACTGGCCTTAATTATTTACTTAAACTCTTTGTAATTCAAAAGTGTTTGAATACTTTTCCTGGAAGGGCAATCTCCAAATATCGCTACACTTAACAAGTTCTGTCAGAGTGATCTGCCTCTGTCTTCTTTTTAAATATTTGCACCCATGATCTTATTTGTCAAGTGTACCATCTTGCCAGCACTTTATGGAGTAAGTTTTGATTGAATCAGTATATTATTTAAGTATTAACTGCAATATCCAAAACAGCAAAACATATCTAAAGTAACTTTTTTCCCAAAATGTGTAAGATGTTTTTGCAGAAGTTGTGTGAGACCCTGCCAAATTTAGACTCAGAAGTGATCAGCTCAGCTTAGAAAATCAAACATAGGCTTCCAGGCTTGTTCTGGTGTATCCTTAGGTACCTCCACATGAGTAATTGCCTTGTCTGCAAAGCAAAAGTATGTCTGTGTTAAGATCGCTGTCTGTGCTGCAGAGTGTTGGGGTTATGTCAGTAAATGAGCGCAGGCTCATCTCCTGTGCTGCTGTACTTCCAGTCCTGGAGCCGCCTATGACTAAGGTGATCTGTGTATCTCTGTGTTACAAGTTTTCATCAATGCCATTACTCTAAAGCTTAAATATTAATATTATTTCTATTTTTTTAGTATTTTGATGTATGCTTTTATATGTATATAGATATATGTGCATGTAAATATAAATATTATTGTTATTATTCTCCTTTAAGTCGTTCAGGTTGGATTTCCTTGCCTTGGAAAACAAGATGGGGTTGCTGCATTTGAAGTGAACGTGATCATAATGAATTCAGAAGGCAATATTATTCTCCAGACTCCTCAGAATGCCATCTTCTTTAAAACCTGTCAGCAAGGTAATGCTAAAGAGGACATGCCAAAATACCATTAGACCTGGTCACCTAACTTTCTTATGTTTCATTCCGGAGAATGGCTAGAGAAGATGGAAATAAAGTGCTCACACAATGTGTAGCAATGGTGGTGAATGTCAGGCTGTTCTGGCTCTGTCTGTGGATTTGCTGTTCATTTACCACATGTTTACTAACCCTTTTCTTACTGTCAACTACGTCTCCCTTAGCAGACGGGGTGGGAGGCATTTCTCCTCCTGTTCACAGCTCATCACATCAAGGGTGTTGATAGAAATGTATCGTGTGAGAAGCACCTGTTAGCAAATGATTTGAGGTGCTTGGAGGAGAGAAAGTCCTGTGAAAACAAGCTGAGGCTAACATTTCCAAAAGTGGTCCATAATTTGGAGAACTGAACTTCTGGGATCTGTAGTGGGGGCACTGACTTCAGTAAATACTGTGTGGTGCCTTAGTTCAACAGTTCCTTAAATCTCACCTTGCACATACAAACCGAATGCAAAAATCCTAAATCAGAACATTTTTGCAAAATTTGGCTTTACCTTCTCTGGAGCTCAGATGGCAACCTCTTGGTTTTGGATACAGGTAAGGTGGTGGAAGCTGGTCCTCAATACTTGCAGCCATCAAGCAGTAAACATACACAGGATGCGCTGGTAGAAGAAGGGCACCATGAAGTTATTGCAGTGTTTACTTGGAAAGGAGGGAACCTGTTTAATCAGCCAATCTATGAACCATAAACACTATGTAATAAGACTTTCTGGATTAATTGATACACTACAAACAACTATAATTATCACTTTAAACTGAGGCTGTGGAAATTGAAAAATCAGTATCTAAGATAAGGCAGTTATCCCATGTCGTGTGCAATTGTATCAAATTAACCCATGACAGGGCTGATGCACAAAGAATGAGATTTTTATTCTTCTCCTACTAAGTCTTCGTTCCCAGTCCCACACTTTCTTCTCTGYGTTCTTTTCTCTGAGCTAATTGGCTGCAGCGTGGCTTCAAAGAGCGAGCAGCAGGAGCAGGAGTTGTTTATTCTTTGAAACCTCACTACACCTAAATAGCAAAGCTGCTTGTCTCCTCTGAAGCCTTGCTGCTGCCAATTAGCCTGGGGAAAGTGGAGGAGGGGGAGAAGAAGTGGGCAGAGAAACAGGAAGGAAAATGGGGGCTTAATGGAAGTAAAATCAACCAGATCTCATGTACGAAGTTGGGTGTCTGATGTAAATACGACACAAAACATTTGCTATCTTTTTATTTTCAGTTCAGTTCAAAGATACTGAACTTAATAAACTTTGGAAATAGTGTTGGGGTAATCTAATAGGGAAAGCAGAGTTACAGGTCTGTATTGTGGAAAAATGTGGCTTAAACAGAGAGGGCTCCAAACTCAGTTTAGTACTAGCATTCATCCAAGTTATCGTTTCTGTGCTATTAGTTGTTGTTGTTGTTGTTGTTGTTACTATTTTGATATGAGATGTAATATTTAACAGTTTAGCAGTATTGCATCATATGGCCTCTCAGGAAAGCTGGGGGTGATTATTGCCCCGGTCCTTTGTTCCTGGAGCCAGCTGAGAGATGCAAGGACGATTTCCCAAACTCTAGAGGTGGGCAGGGGAGGAGTTTTCTCACCTCGTCTGTTCCAGCGCGTCCTGGGGTAACTCCCACTCCTGCCCTCTATCCTGTGAGGTGGACACCACAGTGTTTTGGGACTGATGCTGAGAAGGATGAGAATGTCCTTACCAGTTGCTCTTAGAGTAGGGGTGAGTTTCCTTCCTCTGAAAGACATCGTTCGTGGCGAGGACCTCCGATTCCTCCTGCCAGGGCCCCGGTCACTGTTCCCAGTCATTCTTGGCCATCCAGAAGGGCCCCCACCAGAGGAAGTGAGGGGAGCAGGGGAGCAATTTTGTGGGAGAGGAGAAGCTTTGTTGTGGCTAAGAGATGGCCACACAAAAAATTATGTTTTCCTATTTTTCTGTTTGAAATGGTATGTATTTAAGCATGCATTTTCTGTAATGAATAGCAGCTCTGCATTCGGGTACAGAGAGAGAAGCATTTCCAGAAAGAGTCCTAGAGTACAGTGTTGGAACACAATAAGACAAAAAGCCTTTACCACTATTACTAGTGCTGCAAACAGCTTTACTTATAAAGCAACACTTTTTGCTTCATGTATCTATGGCCTTGGATGGAAGAGCATTTTAAAATTACACCTTTCCTCCTCTCTCTTTCCTGTTTGTTTGGCAGTTGTACACAGCATCCAGCCACCTGACCGGTACATCGGATTTTCTTTCCTTTCGCTTAGTCTCAGAGTTACCCTTCGCATCCCACTAAATAGAGAGTTATAACGTGAGTGCAGCAGAATGCTGCTCGTAGTTATAGCAGCCATCGTTTCCTGTGGCTCTAATCAGCTATTAGATAAATTTTCAAAAACAAAAGTTTATTTGTGTATGAGTCTAACTTCCAGATATGTCACCTGACTCAAATATTAGAAGGGAAAATCATTCAAATTTGTTTAAGTCCAGGGTTATGTTTTCCTCTGTATTAATAGGAGTTACAGCTTAAAGAATCTCTGTGGACTGCAAAAATGTCTCAGGCAACCTGACCCTCCTGAATTTATAGACATCCTGCTACTCCTTACCACTTTAAACAAGTGCACTTTAAAGGCTATAACTGCTTGAATTTGAACTCGGGTATTATTCAGTTGGGAATCAGTGTGAATCAATGGTACATCTTTACAGCCTATGGATGGTAGGTGCCAGCACTTCCGGATGAAATCAGGTGACAAGGCAATGGAGAAGAAGTAAGGATGCTGTTGGCAGGTGTTGTCAGTCATGATGTTTACAGCACTGTTACACTAAAAAAAAAAAAAAGACAATTACTGTCTAATAGATGACCTTGAAGTTTGGGTTGAGATGGTTGCAATAAGATTGTTCTCTCAGTTTTGGTCTACCTCAGAGTTTTTTGAACCTTCTCACTCGGAGTGTCACGCAGCATACCATCAAGATGAGCAGGTCATGCCTACTCTGCTAAAGCTGCCTTGTGTCCCTGGTACCACTGATCACAAGTGATGTTCACTTTTTCTAATGGGAGTAGGCAGCCTCTCTGTGAGACATCTAGGCCTGCCGCCTTCTCTGTGAGAGATCTAGGAAGGTATTTTTAAGCAATTGTTTTTCTACCCAGCAGTCATGTTTTCATGGGGTTCCATAGGATTCAATTTGTTTTGCCTCTTGTTCAATGGACTCTGGTGTTTTGAGGATGGTGATGGTACCCAGAGGTATTTCTCGTCCTTGCATAATGCAGCCAGTGTTGCCAAATGCTTTAACCAGTGTTTGATCGATAGCTGAGATGTGAATGAGTTGCATGATGATATAGGACCACTGTGCAGGAATGCTTTCATCTTCCTTTCTGGCCTTCTTTCCTCTAGCCTTGAAGCTGACTCTTTCATTTGAATACAGATTTCATCACTTTGTCACCTCAGTAGTAACAGATGTAGCAATTAATGCAATGCAAGTTGCAGTGCAGTCTACTTAAGGCTGCAGAAATTGAAACTGGTCCTGCGTACTGAGGGCAGGTCTAACCAGCAATGCAAGTCCTGCACTGCCTGCTCGTTTCCGTGTGGAGGAGAAAGTGCTGGATTGAGCAGAGCATCCACATTACTCATGCACTTACAGAACAGCAGAGCAATGGAAAGGCACAGTCTGTCAACAAGCACATCGTGCATTTGTCTGAACAGGTGATGAAATCTCTATTTGTAGACTAACAAAAACCAAACTAATTTCTCTTGAGGAGGTCTTAGCTGAACTTCCATTTCTGCCAGCATTTGCCTGTCTGTCAGCAAATATTTTTACTGTTGTGTCAAAGGAATATATTGATCCTACCGAAAGTTGGCTGACAGCTGAAGTATGTAATATCCAATTAAGATTGTTCTTATATTTTATGAAGCGGAGTGTCCAGGAGGATGCAGAAATGGAGGGTTTTGCAATGAAAGACATGTCTGTGAATGTCCAGATGGATTTTACGGGCCTCACTGTGAGAAAGGTAATTTTAAAAAAATCTTCTCAACTGTCATCTTTACCATTATCTCAACAAAACTGTAGCTACTGCACTGTAGCCTCTCCTAAAAGAATGGCCTATTCTGAAGATTCCATATATTTTGAGTCCACACATGTAAGAGAATTACTATCATCATCCATGGTCTAATGGAAACATTAATTGCTTACAAGAAAGATGTTTTCTCTCTAAGAGATTGCTTCTAACAAACACTGACACAATAGTTAAGTGATCCTTTATCACAGGGAATCCATCTGGTAAAAAGATTAAATAAAATTCTTCTGCTAATGAGGACTAGCTGGGAAACAAAGAACAGGACTTTTGTTGTTCAGCATTTGTTTATTTGGAGATAATATCTAATTTGGAGATAAGATCTAATTTGGAGGCAGGCTGACAACGAAGATGGGAAGATGAAGAAAAGAGTCTCCTTTTCCTTTCCATTCATGACTAATAGCCCCAAACGACATTTCCAGGAGTGAGGGACCAAGAAACTGAGTGACTTGGCGAGGAAACTAGCTCTTCTTCCTGTCTCTTCCTTTACCTCCCCCAGTGGCAGACCCTCCCCGGGGTGACTTGAGATGGAGCACCCATCTCCCATGGGCATCCTATTCCAATGGCATCCTTCACTGAGCTCCCAGAGACTCTGGCTACATCCAAAATATTAAGTACAAAGGATGAGTTCTCTGGCCTGGAGGCCAACTGGGACAGTGCGGTTTGCATTTGTATCTTTAATAAACTCTCTTACCCTCCAAAAAACCACCCTCCAAACTCCCTGCTGGGAGGAGCCCGTGGCCGCTGCTCACCCCGGGGCCGTGCCCGCGAGGGTTTGCCTGTTGGCCAGGGACAGAGCCATGCCAGGAATGGCACCAACAATTTCACAAGATGAATGGTCCTGTGCCCCCACTTGGCCCCATGCCTGGGTGCTGTTTAACTCACCAGTATGGACCCAGCCTCGCTCCATGTACCAGTTGTGGGCAACCACAAAATGAAGCATTGCCACCTGACGTGCCTCCCTGGAAGAGCCTTGTGGGGTGGCCACAACTGCAGAGAAGGCTTGGGAGAGCACCAAGACTCTGGAGGAGGTTCGTGGGGAGCATGCAGGACAGTTTGGCCACCCATGCAACAGGCTCCCCTAGCCCAAATTGGGTATCCATGCTTATGCTCAAGTATGCAGCGGGAGAAGGGAGGGTTCCTTGTAAAGCCTGCCTGGGAACCCCACTGAATTGCTGACACCTCTGAGCGCAGCCCCTAAAGAGACAGTCCTGTCTGCAGAGCTGAGGCACCAGCTGCAGCACCAGAGTCCAGTTATAGAGAGGTGGTGGGGACTTCAAATATCCAGAGGGTGTAGGTGGGCACTTTGCTCTCCCCAGTTTGGAATTAAACTGTACAAGAGGCAATTTCTGCGTACATATGGAACCAGATTTGAACATAATTTAATCTTCACTTTTTTAGTAACGCTGTATAGAAATTGCCAGATACAAACCAGAGATATAATTGATTTAACCCACTTACAAAGATGCTTTATGAAGGTGACTTGTTACATTCAGCAGAAGGAAAAGTAGCTTAAGGAGACAATGTGCTGTGTATTCAAATAGACAGTTGCTATCACACCAGCCATGTTTTTTCTGTTCTTCCTGCTCCTCAGCGCTGTGTGCTCCTCGCTGCATGAACGGTGGGCTCTGCATTACACCCGGCCTCTGCATCTGCCCCCCAGGGTTCTATGGCATCAACTGCGACAAAGGTAACTGCCAGCTAAAACCCTCTGGGCTCTGTGTCCGGCAGCCTCGCTATTCCCCTGTGTTAGTTTCCCTCTAGGAGTGGATTTTGGAAAGTCAGGCAAGTGATGAAATAAGAAAGTTTTAAAAGTTTTGTGATTCCTCAAATAGATGCTGTAGCACAACCTGGGAGCTGTTGGAAGTGCTTTCGCAGCTGACTGTGCAGGCATCCATATACGCCAGCTCTGTGAAGGGTAATTTAGATAAGCGCTTTAGTTGATCCACTGAAAGCTGTGGGACCTACCACAAAATTCACTTATATTTCTGGCCTAGGAAAAAAAATGATCTCTATCTGAACTCTAGTTTCCTGGAGTAAAATTAGTTTTACTAATTATTAAGTACATTAATTTGCTGCATCTGGACACATGAAAAAACAAGCAGGCTATTCATTTTTTTTTTCTGCATTGTGGCTCAGGAAGGATAAAAAGGAACAATCAGTTGTTCAGAACAGTCATTTGGAACAGTCCAAGCTACCATGTAGAAAAAACCAAATAGTTTCCTGTAGAAATATAACTGCCCTGCTCATGGCAGAGCAGATTACAGAACATCACCTTGCATTTATTGTTGCAGAACTACATGAAGTGAAGACTAAATGCAAAAGGTCCTAGTGGACTTTCCAGCAAAATAATGGGAACCCTCCTAGGCCTTTAGGTATGCTTGCACAAACTGTTGTTGTCAATGTCCTTCTGACTTGTATCTAGTCCTTGATGAGACTTTTACCGCATTTTTAAAAAGTTTCAAAAGTGCGCTGTAATTAAAGGCTCCCAATGTCTTGAAGGATTAATGTGAATCCCAGCTGTTTGGTGAAAAGTCACGTCTAACACAATGTAAGTAATTTGGCAGGTGAGAGACACAGCATTTGCATCTATGTCACCACACAGCAAAAACTTATAAAGGTTTCTTTCTAGGCAAGGCATTAATTAAGAACTGTAGTGAAGTATCCTCTTGTAGAAGTAACTTCCAGTCCTAGGTTGTGCTCCTTTTATCAGACACTGGCTGTTTCAATAGCAATAGTGACTTGATCCTTCAGCAAGCTTTACATGTGAGGATTGATAAAGATGTAACACAGTCTGTCCTCGGGGATCTCATTGCTGCATTATTCACTTGTCTCTTTCTGTATTGACTTGTGTGTGTGCCCGTGTAAAGCATTATGTAGGAAAAAACGCATTTCAGTCTTCCTTTGTAAACCAGATGAAAAGATGTTAATGCAACTTTTTTAAACCTACTCAATGTTTATTTATGATGAGCAGCAGAAAACACGAAGGCCAAGTCAGACTGAGTTCATATTAGTGACAGTTAATTCCTGTTTTATTTGTTTCAGCAAACTGTACAACAACCTGTTTCAATGGAGGAACGTGTTTCTATCTGGGAAAATGCATTTGTCCTTCGGGCTATGAAGGAGACCAATGTGAAATTAGTGAGTAGCATCTCCGTGCGCTTGCTTTCACTTACATCAACTTATTCTAGTGTCGGTGTCTGAATGATGAAACGCTACCTGCCTCTGCTGGGCTCACAGCGAGGGTCTCACACAGCAGGTTGGGGCCCTTGGAGAGTCAGATGCCACGTGCCTTCAAATGAGTTTCCTAACGATAAGTTTGACTCATTGCTAGACCATATCATCCCCTACCTTGTTTTGTTTTTACTAGTAACTGGGCTTGGTAACAACCCTCAAGCCATAGGTATGCAAGCAATACTCTGTGGCAGACAGATGTGCTGCTGTGCCAAGCCTGTGTGGAGCAGCTATTTTCAAAAGTTACAGCAATTTGTACTTGTGCACAGCAGATTAGGTTTGAGCCCACACCTCTGAAAGGGCTACTGTAAGCTGGGAATGGAAGGGTTTGGGGTAAAGGGAGGACTGAACCGTAAGAGCTGAGAGCTTTCACTTAACGTATTAAGTTGCATTCACATGGCCACTTGAAAATTTGTGTCACAAACATCAAAAGACTTGCTATTTTCTGAAGTTTAGCATCAAAGCAATTCAAAATATTTTAGCTCATGGTTGATCTAAGTGTGCTGTGTAAAGCTGGGGGTGGAGATACGGCCAGGGTGGAACAGACCTGGGAGGTCAGCTGTCAAGTATTTGATCTCACTAAAAGAAGAGTTTTCTCATAGCTCGGTTAAATTGGATTAATTCTATAGTTCCCCACACTTGAATAGAGTATGAGCATTTCGGTTTTGAGAACGTACACCCGGGTCGTTCTTTCTGGGCTTAAAGCTTCTAACAGGATGCAGTGCGAGGAACTTCCCCTGCTGTAAATAATCTCACTGCTGTTCCCCAGTGCCTTCACAGGAGCACGGAGAGCAGCATTTGGCCTGGGAGAGCCCGTAAGAGCTGATTTCTTAATATGCATCCGTAGAGACAGGCTCTTCTCACAGTTACGAAATTTGTATCATCAGATAGTTTGGAAACACATGCAAATAAACTCGAATGCCAGTACGGGACAATAAATGAATTACTGTGCAAAGAAAGAACACAGATACCGTAAGACCTACCTTTTGCACAGTATTTACAGGTAGATAAACAGTGGACTTATGTAAATGTTTCACCATATCTCTATACATTACAAGGCATTTTGCAGCTCCTTTCTACCTAATCAAAAATGGAGCCAAACAGAAGCAGTAAAGCTTTATTGTTATTAAATTAATAAAGATTGCCCTTTGATACAAATTCAATCAGATGTCAGCAAGAACAACAGTGTGGGTTTCCACTGAATTTACCTGTGCTTATATCACATTCAAATTTGACACTGTGACAGAACCTCATTTCTTTCTTCAGTCCCCGAGAAGTCAACTGCTGATACTTCTCAGATGATGAATAAGGTGTGGTTCAAAGTTTGAGAAGCATGTATTTTATGTCAGTGATAGTTTTTTTAGGAAAATTCTTAGAACTGATATTGCTTCACATATAATTAAGGGTGCTCCACTTAATTGGTCTGTTCCAGGGGCTCTTAAGCTTATTGTTGTCTACTGCTACTTGGGATGGGTACAACTGACTTTGGCTTCTTGCAAAGGCTTACCTGTGCAACGCAAATTAAATTAATTAAAATACAGGCAGTAAACTAGTTTCTGTACAAAAGAAAGAAAAAAAAATTCAGGATCAGAGTATGCTAAGAGCTAAACTGGGATCATGTTGATGAGAGCAAGGAATGCTATGCACTTGCCTTGGCTTTTGTAAAGCTGGGACAGCAATTGTTAGACCGTGATTGATGGCTGCTACCACCTCTGGGCACTGCACCAGTGCCAGCACAACAGTGGAAGACTGCAAGAAATGCTAGACGAGGCTTAGAAACACCAGAGGAAAAACACAACTCAGTCTCTTTTCTTAGATCTGGGGCCAGCTACGTTCAGTCATGGGGGTCTTGAAATATCAAGGAGAGAAAACCTTTCAACAGGCAGGAAGCCATCTTCTGAAAACTGCAAAGTTTTTGGTTTTTTTTTTAATATTGTTTAAAGATTTTGAGTGCTTGTCTAATAGTTGAATCACTCTCTAAGACTCCTGGGAAATCTGGAAAACTAGACCCAGTCTACAATACTAAAAAGCATTCACAGTCTTCCAGATTTTTTCTAGCTATAGTTCGCATTGTCTCTAATTAGTGTTTCAGTTTGAGTCCAGAGAGTTTTATTTTGTTTTGAATTCCTCTTCCATTTGTCACCAACTGTTTTGTTGCTTTTTCTGTTTCTCAGTCAATAAGAGAGAGAGTTATTACTCTTTCCTTCATTCTGTGAAAATATCTTAGTCCAAAGTTAATTGAGCTGTGCTGAGCCAAATATTTGCTTAATGCAACTCTGTGGAAGTTGGTATCACACCCCTTGACCCATATTCTCCAGATTTACTTCAAGAACTAGGAGAATCCCTGGATTTCCTTAGCATTGCTCCTTTCGGTCATTAATTACTTTGGGTCCAAATGCTTGCAAATTAGAATACTGACAGGTTCCCTCTCCAGAGGCTTCTGCAGAGAAATAGTGCTTTTGCAGAAACTCTCCTTAGCATGGTTTGTTCTGTCGGTTGGTTATGAAGCTTGTTTCAGGGCTATTAAAATAATTATGCACATTAGGAACAAATGTTTCTTTTATATTGACGATACACACATGCATCGCAGAAGTCTGATGAGGTTGAGAGCTGAGCAAGCGCTACCTGGCTTATGGAGCTCCCAAGGGGGCAGGCTGTGATCATGAGATGAGTGCATTTGCTGAGGTTTTCAGCACTGCAGGCCAGCAGTGGAAAGGATGAGTGTTGATGCTTGAATTATCATGTGCAGGTCTCAGTTAACATCCTTTTTTAAAAAAAAGGAAAGGAAAGGAAGCAGCTTGCCGCCCCAGGTTCCAGTTTTTGTTTGCTCACAGATTCAGGTAAATGTTAGTGCTAAATCTAGGAAAGGCTTTTTTTTCTCTTTTCTGAAGAATCCAGAAAGTGTTCTGGGATTAGAAAAGGTGAAAAAAGGTTTTGTACGACAGTGAGAAAAGCTGCACTGGTACCTATGGCCACCAAGGAGGCAAGTGTGTAGCTCCTGATGGCCTGAGAGTGCCCAGGGACGTGGCAGTGAGCCTCCCTCATCCTGGGGGTGACCTAGCTCGTGGGTGCTGCGCTCACCCTTCCTAGAGACGAGTGAAGATTTAATTAGTTCAATAACACAGACAAATTCTAACAAGGGATTGACAGTCTGGTGATGGGAGACTTGATGTTAAGTTTGAGGAAGGCCCAGCAGGAACTTGAGAGTGGATCTCCTCCACCAGCATGGACCTCCTCCCTCCCAGGCGAGTCAGGGCCAAACAGCACCGTCAGACCCAGCCTCTTCCTCTGGCAAAGTGTGAATGTGAGGGAAAGTAATTTCCGGACGAAAAGCCTTGAAAAATGTCTGCCAGTTCTAATTACTGTTACCAAAGATGCTCTGTTCTTTGCAAACAGGAAAGAAGGGCATGCTTTTTTAATGCGCCTTTAGTTTCTGAGCTGTGGTGTGGAACAGTCCTCATTGCACCATCCACAGCATCGTGGTGCTCCACAGCCCCAAGCTGACAGGCCCAGCCAGTCTATTTATTATCTGCAAGTAGCGGCCATACCTGTCAGTTCCTGAGCTTCCCAGTGCTTAAAATCTCTCTCGGACGCCACCAGATTTTCTTCTGCTTGTGCCCCCTGGGTATGGATCCCACTCTTTGCAAACACGAAGTCTGGACACTGCAGCCTCCCCCACCAAGGGTGAGGGGAGCAGGAGGCAATACTGACCGGTCGCACGAGGGACTCTGCGGAGTCCAAGTGGCACAAGTCTGGGCAAAAGCTGCACAGACACACGGGCTTTGGTCGTGCCAAATTATTGTCGTATTTTCAAAGCAGAAGAATGCATATAAATTGTGGACGCACAGACTTGCAGCAGAGTCTTCCTGACGGATGCACAGTGCACACTCCTACGCCAGCATCCGATGAGTTTTTCGGGTACAAGGCAGGCTTCTCGGACACTTATCTCCAGTAGCTGCAGGGGACTAAGACCATTGTTTTTGTGCTTTCGATTTCTAGGTAAATGCCATCAGCCCTGTCGAAACGGAGGCAAATGTACTGGTAAGAATAAATGCAAGTGCTCCAAAGGCTACCAGGGAGACCTGTGTTCAAAGCGTAAGTACCAAAGCCACTCCATCAGTCCTTGTTGTAGGAGCATCAGGCTGGCTGTACAGTATCTTTTTACACAGTGTCAGCACTAATTGTTTGTTGTCAAAGTATTTCAGGTTAATTTACTTCCTGGACATACAGTGTACACCAGACTTAGGGGAATTACGAAACCAGAAACGTTTTTTACAAAAGCCTCCCCGCAGTTTCTTCTGTAATCTGAGTTTCTATAAAACAGCAATGTGTCAGCTTAGTAATAGGAGTTTAGTAATAGAGAAATGCTTAATAAAACGTCAATACATTGCAACATTAAAATCCAACGGGAGCACTTTGTGAGAGGGATGCTGAGGGCTACCCTCCTCTCCCGCTGCTTCTGGTGTACGCTCAGCTCTGCTGTTCCACCTGCTTCTTTCTGCCAGAGACTGAGCCAGACCTTGCAGGGGAATGGGGGGTGAAATGTTTCGGGGCTCTGCACACACTGAGTGCAAAGTCACAGATTCACTGTGAGAGCCCCAGCCTGTGCCAGGACCACCCCATCGTGAGGAACAACAGCAGGGAAAGCAAATATGCAACTCTCTCTCTGGATGAAATGTCAAGAGGTCAGGCGTATGCGCTTGCTTTCTTACAGCTGTCTGCGAACCCGGCTGTGGCCTGTACGGCACCTGTGCTGAGCCCAACAAATGCCAGTGCAAAGAAGGCTGGCACGGGAGACACTGCAATAAAAGTAAGTGAGAAACAAACCCCRAGAGTCCGTATCAGGGGTCTTACACATCCGATGCCATACAGAAATGACTGCTTCAAGAGCCTTTCCAGCCTCATTAATGATACCGCACTCCATTTTTTCTAATCTTTAGTCCAAACAATAAAACGAAGATTTTCAATACTCCATAATTTAAACTACTTAAAAAAACCTCAGAATCATTTAAAAGTGTTTTACCAAGATCACCCTTGTATTAGAAATTCCAGAATCTGGTATCAACCGGATTTGTAGAAGACCTCGTGTGTCTTCCACCCAAGGCATGAAAGGGATCTAAAGTCCTTCAGTACTCCTCGGTAATGTCAGCTGGCTTTAAAATGTTGGGTAGGCATTTTTAGAAATAAAACTCTGTCAGGTTTTAAAGCTGATTAAAACTTAGAAAAAATGAAATGTCCTTTAGAAACTTTGGGGGAAACTTGAAGAGTTATGCAAGATCTATGCTTACTGACTTCCAAGTTTTCTCCTCCTCTTCCCCACCCGTGCTCCATAGACCACAAAAGATATTGTCCCAAAGCAAAGTTGAAGTCCTTAAAATGAATTTCTGTTGTGCTTATTGACCCATTTGACACCCAGTGAGGCAACTGATCATTTCACTGGATTTAAAATAGCACTATAAAATTATTTGAAATACAATTGGATATATCCAGTAACAACTTCAGATTTAATTTTATATTTCATGTGCAATCGTGCTGTGACAGCAGATCTTCAAGAGACATTCTGTACATTCTCCTTTGAGGTATAAATGTTTAGCTTAAACACTGTTAGCTAATGATTCACATTTAATGTTTTAAGTGGCAATGATAAAAAAGTTGAAAAAATTTGCAGCCATAAGAAATGTGGACCTTACACTGCAGCATCAACTGAATGTTCTTTTTTATTAAATGCTGTTGATGCCTGTGATTTGTATCGCTTTAAAATATATTAGAATAAATATAGTTGTTTCATTAAAAAATGAGTTTTATCTAAAATGGATTATGCTGTGAAAATTAGGAGTCCACTTTTCTGCTGTTAGCTAGTGGACCTGTGTTTAAGTATTTATGTCATTCCCTGAAGGAGAAATACCATTAATATAAGTCATGGTTAGAAAAAATGGAAATCAGTATGAACTTCATAAGTTCAATACCTTTTTCTTCTTGTAATACTCTTCTTATAAAGAACTCAGATAGCAAGTGAAAAAAAATACGTGCTATGGATGACCATCCCCAAAGAAGTAATTACCTGTACAACAAAACCAAAACTCGTAACTACCATGTTATGAGGACTCAATAGTCACACGTTATCGTCAGCTCCACAGTTTTCCATCCTTAATTACTTGGAGTTTGGGTACAGTCCTGCTGTGTTCTGCACTGCAAAACTCTCTCTGTATTCAGCAAAGAAACTGAGAATAGGCCATTTGGGTAAAATTCACCCCCATTTTAAGGGCCCATGTAGGGCTTAAATTGCACATACAAGTCTGCATGCACTGCAATTCACTCTTTTCAACTAAAACCAAACATCTCCTGATCTTGAGAGGAGATTTATTGTTAATTTGAGAGACTTGCTTCATACTCCATCAAATCAATGGCTCCTTGGTAAAGCTGTTTTCTTAAAAAGAAGTGGTTAAAAAAATTGAACCTGGGACTCAGTTTTTCAACGTCGTTTCCATGAGCTTTAAGTAATGAGATGGGTAAATGAAACTATAAATAATTACAACATGATACTTTGAATTCCATTTTTATTGTTCGTTTTCATTTTCCACAACAAAGCAGCTCTGCTAAGCCTGTTTCAGGCTGCTTTTTTTCCCCCTAGGTGTTTATTGTCGCTGCTGTTCTTTCTCTTTGCATTCAGCCATAAACCAAAGCCAAGCTCAGGTAGCTGGCGCAGATTCTCCCTGGGGGGATGCTTACGCCCCTCTTTAGAGCCCGTCGCTGGCAGATCAGCATGACTCTTACCCACTCGGCGTGGGCTGTGCACGCGTGAACCCCGGGCTGAGTGACAGCCTGGGCGTGCTGATGGTCCCTTGGGCTCCCTGGCGAGGCATGAGCATCTTTCCGTCTGGCAGCACCTTGTCCATCCTGGGGGGCACAGAGAGGGGCGAGCGCTTGCGTAAGGCATAGCAAAATCCTTTGTTCAAACAGGGGAGACAGTTTCCACTTGAAATATTAGCCATGGATTGCGAGCCCGCTTCTGCGGTTTCTTTTCTCTTGAACTGGATAATTTTCCAGGGTACGGAGCCAGCGGTCTGAGCGCCCTGAGGCCAGCAGGCAGCAAGCACAGGCAGCACACGCCTTCGCCAAAAAGGGCCGAGGAGAGGCATGTTCCACCCGAATCCAATTATATCTGGTGAACTCCAACATCTGAAACGGTTCGTGTTACACAAAGTTCATAGCCTTCATTAACCTCTCATGGATTGAATGTTAAAACGCTGTTTATTACAGTTAAGATTACCGGCTGGAATTTTATTAGCTTCATTATAAACCACTGAGCTGATATTTACTATTCCTTTTAAGTTTTATAAATACTTCTATAGCATGATTATATAGGCTGCTTCTTTCAGTACTTTGGGTGGTGTTTTGTACTATACTTCAGTTATGTTTAAACTTCCTTTTTTGATTATATAGCTGCAAATATTTTCCAAAAATTAAGTAACAATATTCAAGCAGAAAACCTCGTAGATGCTGACCTGAATCATTTCAATGACTACAGATTTAATTTGCCTAAGACAAAGGAAAGGTGCATTTTACATTTTTGCTATTGTGTATTTAGACTTTTCCCTAAGAAAAATAAATAAAATAAGTTGCCTAATTTAAAAACGGAGTAACTCAATTCAATGTTATTTTTGGCCTTACAGTTTTGCAAAGTACTGTGTATTAAAAATACACGGCAGTGGTGCCATTTAACCAACGTAATATATTGTAAACAAAGTAGAACTATAATGTATGAACTTTCTGCATTGGCTTGAAACAATATAATATATTGTAAACAAAAGCTCTTATGTAATAAACTTTTTATACTGACAGTTATGTATAAAATAAAGATGCTGCTTTAGTTTTTCGAGTACTGCTCTGTGTGGCCTGCTGCGGTCTCCTCAGCGCTGGGTTGGGACGGTGGCTTTTCTAGAGCACCCTCATAAAACAGTGGGGTTGCTTTCCCTGTCTCTGCTTTTAGCCCCACAGCTCTTAAAAATGTTTCAGAAGAGCAACTTCTTCTTGTACCTTCGCAAAGGAGGGGATAGCACTGAAGGGCAGGTGTTTCTGTCCCTGTATTTGCCCTCCACCACCTCCTCCTTTCCCCCCCTGCACTGCCAGCCGGCCACCCCAAGCTGGTGTGCCCTGTTCGTGGCACCTCCGGTACCCCGGGGCGTGCTCCTCAGAGCCGCTGTCCAAGCAGGTAACAAACAGCCCAGYGCTGGCGATGTTTCCTGTTCGAGGGTGCTGCTCCCCTGTCGTCTTGTTCAGACTGTATAAGGTTTGGGTGCTGCCTCTTGCGACAGTCAAGGGCCACGCAGTTTGTAATGTGCTGTGGCTAGGAAGCAATGAAGACGGCTTCTGTCTGCGCTGAAGAACAATATCCACTTCAACAAATGAATTCTGACCCTTGCTATACTGCAGTTCTGCGAACCTKATTATCTGGGAGATAAATAAAAAAAGAAAGAAAGAACGCACAATTTGGGGCATAAAATTAATCTTAATGAGTGAGAGGTTTTGCGTTACAAAGGAAAAAGTCTAGTTTATTAACTTGACCTCGCTGCTCTTACTTAGTCAATGGACCCGTAGGCGAAGTAAAAAGACTTGCTTAGGCCAGAGAGAGGGAGGACAGCTCTCTAAGGATCCGTTTTTAGGGTGGGACTGTAGATGCTGCCCACCAAGCCTGATCCGACAGGAGACCAACCCCCATCGCCACCACGCATGGCTGCAGCCCTCCGGGTCCGCTGCAGGGAGAGGCGCGGCTGGGGAGGGAGGGGCAGGGCCAGACTGGCCCCCCGTTACACCCCGAGTGATAACGAGAAACAGCCCAAACAAGGTGGTTTGGCTGCTTGCCTGATATCCTTCCCCGGGATGGCAGTAAAACAGCTCAGGTTTGCCAAAGAAGGAGCTTTCTTAGCATGGATGTGTGTTACAGCTATGGCTCGTGGGCTCCAAAGTGGTGGTCCCCCAGCCCGCAGTCTTACACCTCCCGTGGGACCCCCCAGCACCTCCCCAACGTCCTAGGGGACTGGGGGGAGCCTGGGGCACGGGGCACTTGGTTGGCAACACAGGGCGGGATATGACCTGCAGCCAGCTCGCCTCTGTGCACGCTGCATCGCTGTGCTGCGGGGGATTTTGATGAGCAAACCTCAGTCCCCATAGCAGCCCCCATACTCTTACCTATGTCCTGGCAACCTGGGGATCTCTCCCCAACAACCAAGGCTGTTGTTGATTGTGGTGAAATCAGCTGTCCTTTAAAAAGGATAATCTGCTGCATCTACAGGCAAGAAGGTGAAACACCAGCTGCTGGTGTGAGTTGGGCTTTTCCCTTCAGTGGGGCCAGCAAGGTGGGCTGTGGGGCAGGAAAGGACCTCAGCCTCTGCCCTGATTTAACGCCCTGATTTAATGCTCTCCCAAAAGCACYCTCTTCAAATCGAAAGAGAGTGGAAAACAGGGAGCCTGAGGCACAGGAGAAGACACCTGGGTGATGAAAACCCCAGGCAGGGAGATGAGGACGAAAACATTTTTTGAGATTTTCCTTAAAAGTGATGAAAGAAAGCAGATTAATATTAGGCTGAGGTTAAAYGTGTAAGTGCTCTGTATCTCCAGGGATGCCCCAGGAGCTGTTTATAAACATGGATGTCACATTTGCTAGCTTTTTGCTCTTTCTGTAGCAAAGATTGGCTTAAGTGATTGGTCACACGCTACAGTAAAAAGCACAGAAATTTCTCACTTAAAATTCCTCAGATATTTTGGCTGAACTTTTTCTGCTCCTGTCAATTTCTTAGAAAGTGCTTCCTTAAAAATAACAAGTGTATTCTTTTATATGGAGTAATTTATTTTGCTACTTGTTCCAAAGACACTAAATGCTGCTGCTTTGTTTTCTGAGTTTCACCACTGATTTTTGGAAAGATCATTAATCATGAGTAGAATATGGTCGGAAAGGTTACGAAAGGAAAAAATATTCCTCAAAGTACACACTGTAACACAACTCTTGTTCTTAAATAACATCAACTTTCTACACGCAAATTTTCCATCACTTTGCCTTAGTGCCAGCGTGAGCACAAAGTTTCCTGTATAGAGGCAGTCCCCCATGTCACAGAAGTTTTAAGTCAAAGTCTGTGATATCTGACAATGCTAAAAGAAGACATTAATTCCTCAGAAAAAGYCCAGTAGAAAGTTGGAAGCAATTTTGCCATTAGAAAATAAACTTACAGAATTTACCACGCCCTCTCACTGGACAGGACGTATGTATGGGAAAAACAAATGTATGTGCCATAGATGAAAATCAGTTTAAGAAAAATAACAAGAAAAGTCAAAATACCAATCTACTGCAATAGGTCAGACAGAAACTGCCTTTTCAACAACGTTTGGAAAGTTTGCAGTTAGCCAGAGCAAGATGCCAAATGTTGCACTTGTGAGCAGCAGCTATGAGATGATCAAAACTGGTAAAAGAACATAAAATGTTAAATCACCATAGCTCTACCTCTGAAATCCCAATTTAAGCAACTGAGAAAATTATAGCTTTATAAAGTGCTTCTAATAGTGCTCAATAATTTGGATATCTAGTATTAGCATTCTGCTATGTCCAGGTGTGCACAACAGTTCAAAGGACAAATACATAAGGCACAGAAAGAAAGCAGAGACAGGCACCCTAAGGGCAAACTGCCTTTTTGTACCGCTGCCATTAGCAAACCAATGCACATGCTTTTTTTTGGTAATTTTCACATTAGCTTAGTATCCCCTTAACTCCRGCTATGCCGCTTGATTTCAAATACATCGCTTTTAATGCCTCTTCACTTGACTCTTTGGGAGCTGGACAGAATTTGGGCCTTTTCTTGTTCGTCCTATGCGTGATTTAGCAGCATAACTTCATTACCATCCGCAAAGCGAGCTCTGTGGCTGTGCCGCTGGGGTAGCAGGGGGCCGGCACCGCCGTGCACACCGGGTGATGCTCACGGGGTGTCTCTGGCCGGGTGGCAGCGCTGGCTGTGGGGACTCGGCACACTTTCCCCATGTGGTGTGAATGCATGGTCCAGTTGGTCGCCTTCCAGCTTCAGCTGCATTTCAAGGAATATTGAGGTAAAAAAATGATAACAAAAAAAATTTAAAGCTGTTCCAGATGAGTTGCTGCCTGTAAGGTTCAAACTCCAAAAGCCAGGCTAAAGCTTTGGCCAGACCTAGTGCTATTAGTTCAAACACTGCAGCTTTGTTTCTGCTGGACAGATTTGTTACCTTTCCCTCCCTCTCACTTCTCTACATCACCTGTTCTACTGAGTTTGCCCACTATGGAAAAAATTCCTACTTGCAGATACTAAGGGGAGATCTGGCAGCAGCAGAGCGGGAGCTGCCTGAAACAGCCTGGAGTTACACCAGGGTTTCTCCAGTGCCTGCCCTGCCCACGGCACTGCAGCGGGTGCTGTCGAGGCATCGCTCGGAGCCGCAGCTTCACAGCGGCTCCAGGTCTTGCAGTCATTTCAGCTCAAGTCTAGAGAAACTGCATCAGCCAAAAGTGCTCTCATCCATAACAGGGATTAAAACCTACTAAATCCCACAGGTCTTGCAGTGTGAATATGACTTCATGTTCGGTGAGGTGACGAGGTGCTATGATTAGCCAGGCCATACCCAAACCTTAGGATCGTGATTAGAGCAGCAACACCCTCTCCAGCTCTGAACTGTGCCAGCAAGATTTGCTCACATGATGCTTCAAATGAAAAAGCATCTAGTTAAAAAAAAATTCTCAAGTGAAATGAGTCCCAGTTGTTGTTTATTTTTTCTTGCAGCTCTCTGACGGGGTGGCTGCTGAGCTACAGGCCAGTCATTYGTGCGTGGCTCCCAGCACCCAGCTCCTGCTGGAGCACGGCTAATTGCACACTCCTCCTCGGTGCCCAGCTGGAGGCAGCTGCCCAGCCCGGCCGTGCAAGTTCACTGACACTCAAAAACGATGCAAAGCTGAACTGGCCCAGAACAAATGGCTTAGGAGAATGGCAGGGTTTGGAAAATGCATGCATGCAGATCTGAGCAGATTTATTGCTTACCTCTGTGGCTTTCTAAAGTTCGCAACATTCAGACGATAGTAATTTAAATCAACGATCACAATTTAAAGTTAGAAAAACCCCACTCTATATTTTTGGCTTAGAACAACATATTCTATTATTTATACTAGTTACAGAAATTGCATTTTAATCCCTTTCCACACAGCCCATCAGAGGACAGGAACAGCCTTGTTGCACAAATCTTTCCATGGAAATGTGAATTTTTCAGAGGGTTTAGCACACATACCCTGTCTGGCCAAGCCACAGCTCATAAGCAGTTCAGGTGCTTATGAGGGACATCCTCACAAGTCCTTTCTAACGCTTTCTTTCCTGGTGTATCCTTGGAGGATCTTGTGGCTGGGGAGGGGTGAGAGGCCAGCCTGTGCTTTAAGCACATACTTTGCAGAAGGGACCTCTCTCCTCCCACCCGGTCTAGAGGGATAAGCTCAAGTGCTAGGCACACTTGGTGACCAGCTGCTTCTGGGCACAGGTGCCCCAAAATGACAGAGAAGCTGTGAAATGTGGTGCTGGCTTCAGTATCTGGCCTTGCTGGTGCTACCTGGGGACAGCCTGGGCAGAGGAGGAGGTGAGGCTACCCACAGCCGGCAGCAAATGGGGCTCCGCAGTACTCAAAAAGAGAAACCAAAGAGAAACACCTCTTTAAAAGCTTGCTTTTCTTTAGAACCATTTAAATATTTGTCAGGGTGTCTAAATAAAAAGCCTAAATGTCCCAGGAGAAGGAAAAAGGTCTGCGCTCAAGACCAGCAGTGCTTCCAAAACATGTTTCGGATATTTGGAGTCCAAGTAGATTTTATTGGGTGAACGAAGTGTCGGCTTGAACTTGCAGTGACACCATTCACACTGCCTGTTGGCTCAACACGCCCCACCGTGCCTGAAAAGTAGAACACAAAACCAGTGTGTCATGCAAACAGCAGTCTAGTGAGTACACCACCTCGTAAACCCGCTCAGCACAATGACGGGTTTTCGGATACATTCCTTCTGGGTCCCTGCTTATGCAGATCCTGCACGCAATGGACATGATGAGGGAGTAGCACACTGACCGCTTGTACTGAAGAGCTAAATGGTTGCAAAATCAAACTGCAGGTCAATGTTTCTTGTACTGCTGGGTTTTGCAAAGAATGTGTTTGATTTGAGTCACACCCCGTCTTTGCCTCCTCCTGCTCTGTCCAACGTGGCATCCTATCAGCCTGCGCTTCCAGAAGCAAACCCTGCAGCATCTGCAGCACAGTCCTTGAGCAAGCGTTTCCTAATACACCCCACCCATTGCATCTGCAGGATTAAAGATACAGATCCAGAGTCGCTGCACCCAGGCACCACTCTTCCCCAGGCTCCTTCTAACCATGTCCACTCTACACGTGCAGAACCCCTACTTTTGGAGTGGCACCTTTGGCTTGCAAGAAAGGTACTTCTACCCATGTTTAATCCTCCTGCCCATCCTGTGCCCTGGGTTACAACTGTACACGCATTTATGCATACCCTCATTTCTACCTTGCACTGAAAGAACATAATTTGCGTTGTAAAGTCAAACACTCAGAGCAGCCGGAGCCAGCTGGCTCTGTAAACCCTAGGTAGCTCCCCCCAGCAGGCAGGTATATGCCCCAGTGGTGTCCTTACTATACGAGGATCCCTGTGTCCCTGAAGGCTGCCAGCCTCTGCCTCTGCACGTGGTGACAGTGCAGCTCCTCAGGCCTTTCCATGGTCTTCTGCATGCAGCCTCCTCGGACTTCCTGGTGTGCTGCCCACTCTCCTCTCTCTGCTCTCCTGGCATGTTCACCACCGTCCTAGGACAAACGGAAACATATTCTTTATCTCCTCCCATATTCCTCATCAGTTTCATAAGAATTATCTCATTAAACTGATAAGGGTCTAGAAAAAATTAAGGACATTGCTGAGTGCCAAATTGTTCATTTTTGCTGACTTACCATCCACAACAGCACACCCAGTTTCTTCCTTTCACTTCATATTTCCTAGTTTCCRTTCCATTACACTTGCCAGCTCTTCCTACCAGCAGTTCCAATAGAAGTCCAAAACTTGCTCATCACATACGAAGTGCTTGGTGCACTGTTTCTAAGCCAGCCACGTGCCAATACACATCCCTTAATCAGCACCTTCCAGTTGTGCTGTTTCCTGCCTGCCTAGCGACCCCAGCGAGCCTCACACGTAGGTGAGGACCAGTGGGACTCCATTAATTCTCCCAGCAGGCAGGATTTGGAAAGGCCACCCCACACTGTTTATACCTTGTGCATCACGTTTCAGCATCTTCTGTGTTATCCATAATGCCTAGCTCGCAGGAGCCTTTTCCAAACAGAGCTCGCCATGACCCTGGCCTGGCATTTTCCCCAGTCCTCATACTAGTGATTACCAGACTTTATTGGACAAACTTGGCTACTATGTGAACTTCCTTGTGTGCTGGATTCTGGCTTGCTTCAAATTAGGCTAATCCAGCTGAAAGTCAGAGTGCTCAATTAAAGTCCTGGCTATTTTCAGCATGCACAACTCCACCCTTCAACAAGAGGTTGGTCGCTGTGGGTACAACCTCTCCCCTGGTCTATCTGGAGAATGACTGCCCCACCTATACATCTCCCAGATGGTGCCACTATTAAAAAAGTTAAGTGAATGCTCAGCACAATTAAAATTAATTTTTTAAACCACTTTATTCTGTAAAGGAGTAAAGATTTCTCCCCTTCTACAGTTACAGCCAAAATAAAGGACGGTATTTTCTGAACCAGGAACTTGGTATTGACTGTACTGCTTCACTTTTTTTATCACGTATAAGACAGTGATTCAGTAGCAATAGTTCCACCTCCAAGGCTTATTCTTAAAAGGAATCAACTGTGTTTGAAATGCTGCTGAAATGCTGACCTAGTTTGACACTTTCTCCCACCCCAAAAATTACCAGAGCTCCTGAGTGTTTCAGATGTCACAAGTTACACCGATCCACTTAACAATGAGGTGTGAGGGTTTTCCAGGGAGAGGTGGGTTTGGGGGTTTTATTCATTTCCCCATGAATGAAAAATGGGGCAACCATACACACTCCCATGTGTACCTCTGAGATCAGTGGGAGTAGGAACTTCCCCAAGTCCAGGGGAGCCTCGCCAGTCGGTGTTGGGGTAAGGGCAGCAACCCCAGGTGAGGTGGGTGCACTGACCCTCTGGAAGCAAATGCATCTTTGTTGCCATCAAGGAGCTGAAACTGGAATCACCATAAGCCCTGTGGGTCTCTGCAGCTGCTCCTGAAACTCTTTACAATGTGGGATTTAGTAATACAGAATCACAGAATGGTTTGGGTTGGAAGGGACCTTTAGAGATCATCTAGTCCAACCCCCCCTGCCATGGGCAGGGACATCTTTCACTAGATTAGGTTGCTCAAAGCCCCGTCCAACCTGACCTTGAACATTTCCAATGATGGGGCATCCACAGCTTCTCTGGGCAACCTGTTCCAGTGCCTCACCACCCTCATTGTAACAAATTTCTTTTTTATGTCCAATCTACCCTCTTTCAGTTTAAAACCATTGCCCCTTGTCACTACACGCCCTRGTAGGAAGTTTCTCTCCGTCTTTCTTATACGCACCCTTTATATATTGACAGGCCACAGTAAGGTCTCCTTGGAGCCTTCTCTTCTCCAGGCTGAACAGCCCCAACTCTCAGCCTTTCATCAAATATTTGATTTAGATTTTTTCCCTCTACTACTACTCCCTTTTTCAGGTTGAGTGAAAACTCAGTAACTTCAAATAAACAAACAAAAAAAAGTCAAATACACCCCAAGTAAACTGAAAATCCACAAGAATTGCATTTGTTCAGAATTCTCCACTTCTGGCCTGTTTGGAGGAGCCATTCAATACTGCAGTAACACTGTGTTCAACTCTGTGCTTGTAGTCTGGCTGTACAATAGTACTACAATGCTTTTGAACACCTTGTGGACCACCCACAAGCGAGAGGAGCAGCAACCATGTGGCCAGGAGAATGCCTTGGATGTGAYGTTTCCTTGGGGATCTAGAGGACGGTAAGAAAATAGTTTGTTGGTTAGTATTTTGACTGAAATAGGTTTTGATCACCCAGACGAGTCTGTTCTGCTTGAGAGAGAGCAGTCTTCTCTGAAGCAAATGAGTAACTCAAACACCTAAGAAAAAAGGGTGAGCTGTTAAGTACAGAAAGTACCTGAAAAGAGCCATGAAGGTAGTTAAATATTTAGATTCCTGCTCACTTTTTAAGTGGATTTGACATGTCCTCATGCAACAGCTCTGACTACGCTGCGGTACTCTCATATCCATCGCAAAGGTTGTTCTGGAAGAGTTTAAGATAAAAGAAAAAGATCTGCTGAACACAACATCTTGATGGAGAGAGGAATGCAAAATCCCGCATTTCTTTTTAACTCTGCTTCCTCTCCTAGCAAAAACCATTCCTTTTGTATGTGTCCCCTTCAGCATCCCAGAAAATAGAGGGGGAATAATTACAAGGAAAAAAGTGGCTAATTGGGAGGTATGCTTTGTCTGTCGTACCCAGCACAACAAGTAAGGTCCCTAAAAGACAAGCCAATGAATGTCCCTTTGAAATGAAGGGGGGGGAGAATCTTTGAAAAACCTTGCAAGCAATTTCCAGTAATTATAACCTCAACCGTTATTAATGCCACCTTCCTATTCATTGTGTAACACTCCACTCAGGCTTCCTCCTCTTAGACAGTGAAACAACAGTGTTATTTCATATCTCTGAAGTTGTTATTAAAGGCAAATAATTTTGCTGTGAAGCTGAAGTGCAGCTATAAAGCTGCTGCCTCACTGCTTTGGATCTGAAAACACAGCTGCATGGCACAAACTTAATTTGGCTCTTTATGGGACTGTATTTGGAGCCTAGAAGTAACTTCTGCTGAACGCATGAAGGTTTGTTTGACTTTCAGGCCATTCTGGGTCAGCTGTGTTAGCCAAGCCCTGGAGATTGTCCCAGACTCAGGGCCATCTTGAGCTGTTTGATCCTGCCCGCTTTTCCCAGTTAAACAGAGCTCTCCCAGCTGAGTTACCCTTCGAAGTACAGAGGGGAGCAGCAATGAGGAGCTGACAGTGGCTCTCTTCCCTTTCAGACAGTACTGAATCATCGCTCACATGAAAGGGCAAGAGAGGACCTTGCAGTGATGTTGATGTAATTTTTTATGACAGACAGAATTAAAGATCTTAACCAGATGTTGTTATTAAAGAGGTGTAGCACTAGTTCCAGAAAAAAAAGAGTCTGCTTCCAGTATCCATATTTCAAAAGCGATCTTGGAAAATTTACGAGAATTGAGAAGAAAGCAGCAAGAGCTATTCAGAATCGTGAAAAAGTGTGTCGAAGAGTAAGAGACTTTGAACACGATTTAAGAGGACTGGCTGAGCTGCCCGAATTGCTCCCTGCCGCTAGAAGTGAGGTCTTTCCTTCACCCCACGCACCATCCTCACCAGAAAAAAGCAGTTTTCTGCTGGATGAGTGAGCTCAGCCAGCTCTCCATCAGATCAGCAGAAGGGAGGAAATCTTTAAAAGGTATCTCAGCCATGGTCTTCAGCTACTCGCAGGACCAACTCTCTTTTACAAAAATACCTGCTGGGGCTGAAAGATTGAATCTAAATAAATTTCAGACTGGATCCAGGGTACATGTTTTTAACAGTGAATTAAGTAACCGTTAGGTTTCACCTGGGACTGTGGCAGATTCTTCAACACCTGAGTCTTAAAAGCAGGGCCTTCTAAAAGATACGCTATTAGTTAAAAATGAAGTTACAGGCTTGATGTAGAAATGATGAGACGCTGTTCTGGTTCTTTCCCCACTGAGTGCCTCTCTACAGTTTCACTCCAGAGGTGGATGAAGCTTATTAGTGACTGAAGCCACAGCTAGGTGCTGTTCATACACCAATATTTGGTCAGTAAGAGGCATGTTACAACTTCAGCTAGTGACAAAGCAAAGAACTCAAGGCCATGTCAAACCCTAAAATGTATAATTTCCAAAGAGCTGTGGCTTTTTCATTTCCTTCCTTGCTCCTGAAGTACATTTTCCACTGTCCCATGGCAACTGTTTCCCTTCACCCTGTTGCTATGTGATAATTGGGATTTTGAAGGAGTTTTGAGAAAAACTTCAAAAGTTCACACCATTTAAAGATCAGGAACAGAGAAATTTTGAAAGAAAGACAAAGAATAGCAGCAAGCCTGCGATACGAGCCTTTGTAGAGGCAGCTACTCGCAAAAGCCCCACAGCAGAATGAAGGTCTCGGTATATTTCAAATGAAGTGTTTTTGCAGATACAGTCACAGCTGTGTGGCCTTCACTTTCCTGGGTACCAAGTGTGGGTCACAGTGGGTTACGTGATTGCTCCTGCGTATCTTGGCACGTTGGGTTTTCCAGTCCTGGCCAAACTCCACCCTGGACAAGTGTTGCCTTCATTTGCTGGCAAATCGTTCAAGGGATCTTTTTGTGCGAGTGACAGCTGAAAGGCATTAAATTGTACAGTAAATCATTTAACTGGAGCCTAGAATGTGTGAACACCGAACCACAAACTCTGACAGAAGAAAATCAGAATTTATTTTGTGTTTTGAACAGTTTTAACATTAATGGCCCAGTTTAACCACATATAACAAGCATAATCTGTTCGGTTTTCAGCAAGGTCTTCAACTGGATACGGTATACCTCTGTGGTGGTTGCCTCTAAATTATTTGAGGTTTCTTACTTGGGATTTTTGTTGTTAAAATCAATTTTATTCTCTTGAAAGGTGACAGAATGCTAGCTTGGGAAGACAAAGTCTGTCCACACCACAGTTCAGCAGGGGCAGTAGCAAACCTCACACACTTCCCCTGCTCCCACCGTACAGGAACGAAGGATGAAGAAAGACAATCTGGGGTGAACCGCAAAAAACTAATGATACTTTTCACACTCAGTCTTGAATTCTCCGCATCTTGGGGAGGGTCTGCTTTTTTTTTCTTCTGGGTTTCAAGAAATGCTTCCTTTTGACAGATTTAGTTAAACAAAAATACATTCTTATGGGGACAAAAGTTGGTTTTGACAAATCAGCATTTTCTACAAGAGCCATTTCACCAAAAACTCCTAAGTCACTCTTCAGAAAGTATCCTCATCCAGCATCCAGTCAGTTTGATTTCATATAAACTCAAAAATGTAAGCCATATTCTGAAGTCAAAGGGGACCAAGCCAAGGAGAAAGCCAAAGGCTGAAGGAAAGCGAGCTCTGGGCCAGCAGAAGACGACAGCTGTTAAAGGGAGATCTGCTGGGGCCATGCTGGGAGCTGTGAGCAGACACCGCTGCTGGCAGGGGGGACAACAGACACTTACTGATTTACCCTGGCACTGAACTGCCAATTATTTGTTATAGTCACTAACAGCTTTGCACCCAAGTTCAKCCCAGCTTTTCACTTGCATAGCCATCAGAGGGAAAGCCTTGGTTTGTGGGGACATTGGTGCGCTGTAGCCAGCCTAGGGCTTGGAAAGAGGCGATGGTGTTGGTGCTGGAGCATCCGGCTGCCCGCTCACCCACCAAGCTGGACTCCCCAGGACCTCCTGACACAGGAGGAGATACCGCACTTGCAAATGGCCAGCGCTGTGCAGAGGTATCACCTTCTGTCCAGGAAAGGTGCTCATGGCCATCAGGCTGCCTATCTCCTCCACTGGCCTTGCCCTCTCCAGCCAGCCATCCATTTCTCGGCCGCAGCTTCCGAGTAGACAGAGCCCGTTCACAGTCACTGGGGTACCAAACCTCTGGGTTTAGTGACATTAGGAACCAACTTCCAAACTACAACAAAACCTGCAAAACCCATACGTCTCCAAGACGCCACCTGAGGTAAGAGCATCATGAGCACAACAGTGCCAACGTGACCCTGCTCTGGGGGGCCCGAGTCTCCGCCTTCACCCTCTCCACCTTCTTCTTGCAGCTGGACCTGTTGGTGTGGCACAGTAAGCAGAGGCTTTGGTCTCAACATTACCGCCCATTTCAACAGAGCCAGGGCACGCGTATCGCTGTCATTCCTTCCAGCAGCTACCGTCTGATGCACAGGTCGGTCCCTCTGCAGCACTGTCCACAGCACCCTGCCACCACCCTGCTGGGCTCCCAGCAGTCCCAACCTCTAGGAAAGACGGTCCAAGTGCCACCACGTTGCAGAGCAGGAGAGCAGAAGGACTCAGTGTGTGTGCATCTTCGGTCCTGCGAGGCACTGCCAGGCCGCCCTGCCGCTGTTTGGGGCTCCTGCRACAGTGGAGTTTCAGCCTTTTCGACTTCCAGCAGTTTGGATGCCTTCTGTGTTTGAAGCTGCTGGAACCACATCAAACGGCCACGAGCAAAGAATGCCGTCGAAGGATTTATTCAGCCTGGATATGAGTGTTGCTGATGGGAGAGAAGGGAACAACAAAGATTTCTCAGCCACCATTGTGATCTACCCATTTAAAAATTAAAAAAAAAAAAAAAAAAAGAAAGGTTCCTTTTACTATCAAAACCATTTGGCTGAGCATTTTACTGCAGACCCTGAGCAAGTTCCAAATTGCCTGGCTTACATAAATACCTCTACCACCAGTAAGCCTTTGCAGAAGGAAAATGTTTATAATTGAGTAGTAAACCTTACTAAGCAACAATCATGAGATACAATACATTTTTAAAAAGCCAAGTGTCACACTTTCAAATTGAAAACCTACAACTGGAAATATAAATTCCCAAATAATAAGTCTATTAAAATATTACTGTAATTAAATTTGTTTCACGTTGGTACAGTAATGCATCTGTGTACAAAAGGTAATAAATTGTAACTTTTTCTACTTAGGGAAGCTGATTTTTAACAACAATAATTTTTCTTAGTTGCTTTTCTTTTTTCCATACRTTATTCCAGATTCAGGGAAGAACACCAGTCCAATATATTTTCATCTTTATGTTATGTTTAGTGCATTCAAGAGAGAGCAGAAGCCCAGTCCACAAGCACATTTGCACTAACTAAATATACCCATTTTAAAAACTAGTTTGCACATTAAACCAATGCAACTTCCCCTTCCCTCTTCCTATCTAATCCCAGTTACATCTCTTTAAACTGGGCATTTCTACTGCCTTCTCATGCTGGTCTTTTACAAGAACAGGAGCCATCCAGGGTGATCTGGACCCCTCTGTAGGGCTTTTCACAGTCATTGGTACTGCCCCTGCTTTAGCAGTGTGTCCCATTACCAGGTTTAAGCAACACACAGCATTTTCCCTTCCTTGCTTTTGTTCTTCCTTCTTTGCTGCCATTACAACGGGTGCGCCTAAAGGGAAGGTGTCGAGAAGATGGAGCCAGAGTCTTCCAGGAGGTGCAGAGTGACACAAAAGGAAGCAGCAGGCATAAGCTGCAACAAAGGATATTCCAATGCAGTAAAAGGGGGAAAAAGGGATTTACCATGGTGATGGTCAAACACTGGACCAGATGTTCAGGGAAGGTATGGAGCCTCCATCCTTGGGGGTGTTCACACTTGCCCAAACACAGCCCTGTGCAGTCTGATGCAGCTCCCAGCTGGCCCTGCTCTGAGCAGGGGTTTGGACCAGGCGATCTCCTCAGGTGCCTCCCAACCTGAATTACCCTCCAATTCTGTAATGGCCCTTAATGAAGGGACACAGACAGGTRTGTCTGGGATCTGTAATAAGATCACAGACAGGTATGCAGTGTACCTACTGTCTATGTGCTAGTTCCACACATCATGTGGAGATAGGTTTGAGACAACAGATAAAACTATCCATGTCAGACAAGTCCGACAGGAGCGATTCCCTCAGACCTGTTTTGTTTTTTAAAGGTACATCACAGTTCAGTTCAGTTCTTGGGATGCACAAGCATGACCTATAGCGCTAAAACCAAAACTTTTTTTCCATATCCATACCTGAAGACATCTAGAATTTGACAGTTTAGCCCCTTGGATGTGCATGTCCAAAAGACATCCTTTATTGGGTACCTTTGCATTTATAAACAGCATTGTAAGCTTAAGGCACAATTTGACCATGATTTGCCATGCTCTGCAATAGTCATAATCTCACCTGTCATTAATGACCTGCTTCGCACATGGCCATACTTTGCAAAGGCCGTAATCCTTGGGACTGCAGTTTCCTCAGGGTCTGTTGCCATCTTCCCTGCTAGACACCGGGTCAGAGCAGGAAAAGGAGAAAAGTGGATGGAGGCGGGACCAAGATGAGATAGTAGGGCAAAAAAATTGCCTAACAATATGTGTAACACTTAAATTTTGTTTAAAAAAGGGACAGGTGAAATCAAGGGTTGCTGGCTTGGCATTCTTTTCACCTCAAGACCAAAGGAAACATCCAAGCAGGACTGTCCTTGGAAGGGGAAAAGCAGCAACAAATTAATGAGAAGACAGACAGGAACCTGAAATACCACCCCAAACCCCCCTGCCTTTCCCTCTGACGGGTGGCTGCTTACCTCTCATTTCCCCATGCAGGACACAAAGCAAATAACCTCTCCTTGCAGTGCTTTCTTTCCGCCTGGTGAGAGCCACAGTACTAAAATACCTCAGTTTCAGTCAGTATTTCATGCTAGTTTGGAAATATGTCAGGGGGTTTTGTGTGTATAATATAAATACCTCTCACTGCAATTAGTCTCTGCTACTGGGAGAGGAACAGACTGCATCAACATTGCTTTTCTGCTGAAGTGCCACTGTAGTTTCAGTTCATCCTACAAATGTGGCATTGTCTCCTAAAATTACATTACTAATTACAGCTAATACACCCAAGCCCAGATGAATGCCACTTTGATCTGAGTAGCACCCCTACGCAATCCCTCTGGCATGCAAATGGAAATTACACAACAGGGCTCAAATCCAGCTTGAAAGCAAAGATGTAAGGCCCATTTATTTAGTGCCCCTAGACTAAACAAGGTGCTTATTCCAGTGCCAGATTATGATTGACCGAGATTTACTCACAAAACATTTCCCGCTGAGAATGTGCGACAAACTGCAATTATTACTAGTCCAGTTGGTTTAAAAAAAAAAAAAAATAAAAAAAAAGTCCATCTTTAGCTGCAATTTGGCTGGGCTGCCTGACAGAAATCGACTGCCAACTACAGCAGCAGAGCAGGCTGGAGGGAGTAGGTGTGGGGGTACAAAAACCAGAACAAGACAAGTTTGGGGGATGGCAAGGAACAACAGGAAGGAAAGAAAGAAAGAGAGGAGAGAAAGGGAGAGAGAATATAGCTGAAAGGGAAAAGGAAAAAAGAGAAAATAAGAGAGGTTAAAGGAATATAAGGACATAGAAAGCAAGCACAGAAAAGAGAAAAACAGATGTGAGAAAATGAAGGAAATTGAGAAAGAAAACAGGGTAGACAGGTCAAAAAATAAAATAGAAGGACTAGCCAAAGATAGTTCCCTTGAACACTTGCCACAGACAAGCTCACTAGGGCAAGAGCAGGAGCACATGCTTTCAGCTTTTGGAAGGAGCCAGTTTAGGCTTCTTATACTGCAGTCAAGCACGTGAAATCCCCATTTCTCATCTTAAACAGCTACAGGCATGAGTTCAAGAGCAGAGCTCTCCTCAGCACAGCTAGAAGAGAGAGCACTTGCCACGTGGCACCTAATCCTAGACGTTTTGTGTGCAAGCTCTGCCACAAAAACCTGACTGAAAAAAGACTTCATTTGGGAAAAAAGAAATGCAGGGTCAGTAATTTAGCAGTACACTGTGACAGCACTAGAGACCTGCAAAACAGGCATACACATTTAATTAACAGGTATGTAGCAGTTATACTCGGGGGGGGGAGGATCAAAGGAACAGAACTTTTTCACTGCACAAAACCAGAGATAAGCTTTTCTGCACGCTCTGTCAGAGTTACAAGAGGGGGTCACAAACCAAAACAAAAGGTTCCTTTTATTGTCAGCAAGGAAAGTAAGTCACTCCAGACCTTTGCTTGATATATCAGAATAGAGCTGAGGTGGATAAGAAAAACTGACATTTAATTGCAAAAAAAGCGAAGTAATCTGAAACCATTTACAAATTCTTACTAATTTGAAGAGACACCAAAAAAAATGGATTTAGAAGATACAAATGCGGTCTTGTATCTTTTTAAGAAAAAAAAAACCCGAAAACAAACAAAGAAAAATTATGTCAGAAAGACTGAAGTGAACAAAATAGACAGACAAATTCTGTTTACCTTAACATGGAGGGTGATGCAAAGCCAGCATCTTACTTTTTGACTCGGATCTATTCTTTCTTTTAATTCAAATCTTATTTCTATGATTTAACATCTACATTTAAACACACCAAGATAAAGTCTGTGGCTCTCAAGTAAAATACAGCCTTAACCCATACAAATAGAAGAGTTATTCAAACATTGATTGAAAGGCATATAAAATTGTCATTTGCAGTAAGAAAAATAATGCAGGTAGCATTATTGATTAATAAGAACGAAATTCAAACCGAGCAGAAGCCATTTCAGTAGCAACCAAATGACATTTTTAAGCAGGAGTTACAGACTAAACTTTGCAGGAGGATAAAATCCTTCTGATGACTCATCCTAAGCTTATCTACTGAAATCCTGCATAAATATTCAAGGTAATTACTACATAATCACTAAGTCATGTTGGCATGTGGGCCTAATTTGTTTTAAGAGAGATGAAAAATGTGAATTGTCTCTTCAAGCAAGAGATCAGGGCAGGAAACCCTAGGGGAAGGAGTTCAGGTTCTTATTTGTGTGCATTATTGTTTTCAAGTTAAATCAGTCAAGCCAAGCTCACAGAGTAGGTCTGACTGCACAAGAACCTGGCCTCTTTCAGTTCTTTGGAGCAGTAAGTAGGGTTTCTATCTATTTCAATCCCCACTCAGAACATCCTTTTCTTATAATTATTAAAACAAAACAAAACAAAACAACCAAAAACCACCAAAACAACAAACAGGAAATAATTTGAATACCTTTATAACAGAATTCCTGAAGTCAAAGGTTTCCTTCCGTAGCCTTATGTAGAATTTACAAGATCAAAGAAACCATATAGTTTTAAGCCATAATCTTATAAGTCACCCTTTACAACTGTGGGTCCTTAGCAGGGCTGTGCTTGTATTAACTAGTTTTAAGGCATCCACCACAGACAGAAAGTAAGTGTGTACATCAAACTTTGCCAGATGGGTCTCACCTATATGATTTAAAAAAAAAAAATTCGCCCCCTTCCCTTGCTGTTCTAAAAAACCTTGCTAAAAAAAGCAGCATAGGCTTTTAGCTCAGTTTTTCCCCTGAATAAAGGAAGAGCCACCATAGGAGTTAATGTACTAAACTGAGTCCAGCGTAGCAAAATCAAGCAATGTTGTGCTGCACATGTTGACTTTTCCACGCACTGAAATTTTAATAAGAACCGAATGACTGTGGTGGTCACACTGAACCGAGGAGCTCTGGGTTCGGCTCTCTGCTCTCACGCAAACTTGGATAGTGAGCTTGGGCAAGGAACTTAGTAAATCTCCATCTGTAAAATGAAGATAATAATTGACTGTCACACACTTAGATTTGTCCATTCAGACCTTGAACGAGCAAATCCCCAAAGCCTGTGACATCCTATGTGCAGGCAGTCATGAAGACACCAGGTAGCTGGAAGGTCAGAATTTGACTGAAAACTGTTTTGAGAAGCATCTCCCTTCTGAAGTAAGGCACCCAGGACAACAGGACTACAACGTCAATAACAAACACTGCCTTCTGTGGTCTTTTCCTGAGCCAAAAGCAAATGTTCCTGCAAAATATGCAATTAACAAGATGCTAAAATTGTTCGCGGCTATGAAAGTGCTCAGAAACATTCATTTTTAGCTCTCAAATTATTTGGGTAGACTTTTCAAGGGACTGGATAAACACAGTGGTCCTGTAAGAACCATTGTCAGCTTCAGACTGGTGTGCCACCTTATTCCTACAGCTGTCAATCTCCTGAAACATTTAGATACCCTCTCGTTAGCACTGGCAAAGCAGTCAAGATATTGTCATCAGATACAGCTTCACAGCTACACAGAGCTCCCAGATCCGGCCAAAGCCCAGAAAGTCTAAAAGGGGGGTGGTGGGTGCCCAGGCTGTGCAGGGGTGCCATAGCACGTGGAACGGGTGCTGGTGGCTGCTCAGTGCCATACAAACAGCCGTGGGACCAGAAACTACAGGACGAGACACTTCATTTGAGCTGCTGAGGAAGAAGTTAACTGAGCACCTAAATTTGGGGTTAAAGGCTAGATGCATAACAGATTTAGGATGGGATCTGTGAAGCGAATATAGCGCTTGGCACTCAAGAGTCAAACAGCTTACTAACTGAGTAGGATCCATGGAGCTCTACGTATCCCTCCTGAGCCTAAAACTCAGTGKAGCTCAGGACATCAGAAAGATGAGGGGAGATGTTTTACTGATCCCCAGGTAAATCCTAAGTGCTTGAAAAAGCACTTGGATTGTTTTTATGGATTTCACCTGCAAGCATCCAGTTCTAAGGCTTGCAGCCACCCAAGCCACAGAGTTCAGCAGGCTGCACTAGGTCTTCATGCCTTCTGTGGGGGAGCTGGTCTCCAGCTCTGTGGCTAACACAGACACCTGTGGATGCCTTTTCCAGTGCCTTTTCTAAGGACTCCTATCCAATGAATGTTTCACACAAAATACAGGACCCGGGTTAGGAAAGGTAAGCAAAYCCTGGGACTGTCTCCTCCCAGTGAAGGCCCCAGTCACCAGCCCCCACACACTTCTCCTAYGTCATTGTTTCTTGAATTCCTTGTTGTATCATGATTTGGCTTCACGTATACATCTCTAACCTCTCCGGTGAGCGCTCTAACCACCACATTTTATAACAACGAGGAAGGACAGCAGCCAGCATTTTTCTGAAACCATAGGTTTAAGTAGCTATGGCACCTCAACTGAAAGTAATGGCTTTTTACCCTCTATGAATGAAACTACCTCTCGAAACCCTAAGTGATGAGGAGGTTTATGTTTGCTGCATTTAGCTTCCTGGCCAGTATGCTAGCTACTGTAGCTCTTCTTCTGAGGGTCCTGGACATCTTCCTAGATGTTTAGATCGAAGCTTAGTTTTGTTCATGGATGTAGTCATACACCCAGAACTGCCTGGTGCCAGGCTGGAAGTCCCAGCAGGTTCTCAGGGAATGATCCAATGCAAAGTCCTGCTGAGCCACGCAGAAACTCCTTTTAAAACCCAGCTATTGTTCCAGCACATAATTCATCTTTTGCTACCCCTTTTTGTGTCTATCTGGGGATTCCTGAGAATAATGCTTCTAGAAAAGAAAGAGCAGAAGTTCCAAWTTTTCTCCAAGTCCCTGGGAATTTCTCCTGTAATTTAGTTCTTCCTCTAGGGTGAGAAGTCCCTCTCTGCTCATATGTGCATATGATAAACATATGGATGGCTAGGGAAAAGGGCTTAGCTTTCCTTCCTCTTAAATCACTTTTTCAGTGATCTTTTCACAGAACATAAAGAAGTTTATTTTTATCTCCCCTTTAAAACTCAAATCCAGTGGGACATCATGCAAGACGCAGCTTTGCTAAAAAAATTGGTGGAAAGAGTTTCTCTCTGGAGAAGAAAGCTTTGCACATAGCAGTTTTCTTCTCTCTCTCTGCCACCCCTTCCAATCTATACCAATTATTCAGTCCCAGAAAATACCAAGACTTTTACTTGGTTGTTCTTACTTCCCGCTTGATCCGGGTCCTGTCAGCTATTTCCTGACATCTGCCTTGCAAAGGGCCACCTGGCCCAGCTGTGGCCAATTTGACAACTAATAACAAACCAAAAGAGTTACAGCAGCTTGATGAGAATCGTTCATGACTACTATGCTCTACAATAGACCCAGCTGCACCTGGGGTTTACTGTAGCCCCCTCTCCTACRACAAGAGTGTTTTAGAATAAGGCCRTTCAAAAATAAATGAGTAATCCCTTAGGCACAAAAGCTGTAGAGCAGATTCTGCCCTCCACTGCCTGCATGGGTTTTTGATGAAAAAGAGACCTGATGTTGGCTCCCTGCGACCATTTTCAGTCGGTGACACCAGCTGAGGTGGGATACGTCTCTGAACTGGGAAAGGGCAGAAGAAATAAGAGGTCTCCAGGTGGCCATGCCTGGGAAGACAGGAAGAGGGCATTCCTGAAGTACCATGACACCAGGTTACATGTAGGCAAGATATTTTTTTTYCTCTGTCAAACTAGCTGTGTCCAAACTACTCCCATTCTCAGTGGAGAACAT
This sequence comes from Phoebastria nigripes, assembly GCA_035582835.1. Taxonomy (NCBI): domain Eukaryota; kingdom Metazoa; phylum Chordata; class Aves; order Procellariiformes; family Diomedeidae; genus Phoebastria; species Phoebastria nigripes. The sequence continues at coordinate 134,361 of JAYKAV010003192.1, forward strand.
AGCAATAGATACTAGAGTTTTTCACTTTATTTTTTTTCTCTTTATGAGAGGAAACAGTTCTATAAAAATCTTTAAAACTTCAAAGCCAATGCAACAAATCCTGCTTTGGCTTTGTGATTAAGACATGGGAGAAACAGGGTCACGGCTAAGAGGCAGAGTGTTTGCAAGGGTAGCACAGCGATGCCATGCAGATGGCCATGCAGTGGGAATTAGGGAAATGGCTGTTTGTGAAAGGTTCAAACCTGCTTCAGGACTAGGCAGGAAACGTTTCAAGAAACCAGCAATTGCAGATCCTTGGTTCATGTTCAAATCATCTTGATTTTTAAAATTAATTTTGTAATCAGGCTTTTTCCCCTCAAAAAAAAAAAAAAAAGGAAAGAAAAGAAAGGAAGACCTTGTTACCTGCAGCAGTGGCTCTTGCTGATAGCACGCAGCAGAGAGAAGACATCTTCCTTGCCTAGGGCTATAATGAGGTTGAAACACCTAATAGTGGCAGYAGTGCTTCTTTTATAAGTAATGACCAAATTTTGAAGGTGTGGCAGCTCTACCTTTTTGTCAGCAATTGTGAGGGGTTTTTTTTTCCACCTTTGCAAACCTAACGTTACTTTTTATAGCTGCAGCTGCTGACTCGGCACAGCAGCTAAGCATTAGTGTCTGGCACGGAGGTGCTGGTAACAAGAAGATGCACTCATTTGGCCTGTTTCTTTTGAAGCTTCCTCATTATTGTTGTTTTTGTGGGTTCAAGTACTGTAGGCCTGTCAGGAGATAAAGAGGCCTTTCCTGGCTGCTGAAGCCAGTCTCCAGCATCTGCCCTGTCCAGAGGGAAGGAAAGCTATGTTAAAGGAAGAAAAAAAAGCCACCACAATTGTTAGCTATTTTCTAGTATGTTTAGGCAATGAGATCAGAGTGGTCAAGCTGAAGAAAAGTTTGCTCAGTTCTGATTAAGAGAACCAAGAATCTCCTGGCACATAGGTTTTCATCTTACAGTAAATCAAAAGGGTCTCTCATGAACAAAGCCCTTTTCATATTTTACAAACTATAAAACACTCCAGCGGGTGTTTACTTGTAAATGACAAAAGGAATGACATGCAGACTTCGCAGTACATTGGAAAACACTGGTCAGAAGTTAGTTTATATTTAAAAGCAGTTATTGTAAACTCGATTGTATAACATGCTGATCTTTAACAGAAAACATCTGCTTATTCCTCTCAGACATTTATTTTCCCACTTTTCTCCTAACAAAATGTTTTGAATACTGGGTAATGAAAGCATCTCCATGCCGTGTTCAATCTGCATGCACATAAAGTCAATGTGTGAGTGTTTTCCAGGGGCATCGCATGAAAGTTCATGTGGTTTTACTACCAACAATCTACCCCAGAGCTGAGAGATATGTCTGCCACACAGCATAGGTAAACAGAGCTTCATTTTCATGTCTGTGCTTCAAAAAGCTGTTCTTTAAACCATTCCAAGTTGTCTGTAACCTTTGGAATATTGTCTACGATGGAAAAATGATGAGAAGCATTTGCTTCCAGACCTGACTCTCTAAGTGAAAATCGACAGCACACCTTGATTGCAGGCAAAAGTCACCAGCCAGGACATGCACAGGAAGGACATTGTCACTGGCTTGCATATCTGAAAACCAAAGGTTTAAAAGTCCATATTAGCAAATGCTCTTGTCACCTTCTGTGATGGTGATGGTAGGTTCAAAACTCTARTTAATCTGACAAGCCCCACTGAAACCTGGAAAATAGAGCAAAGCCCAAGTAGGGCTTTTCCTTCCCATAATTAGGTCGAGAACCTGGAGCTATCTATCTGGCGGGTGTAATTGTGGTGTCTTTAAATTAAAAACAAACAAACAAACAAAACACAAACAAACTGTAGGGAAATCGCCCTTTGCAAATATTACTCAACTCTTTTACCGACCATTCCTGATTTCAGCGGGATGTATTCAGGCTGCATTATGATTAAGGTACTGTACTGTTCAGAAGAGAAACCCGCAGCAGCTCTTCAGCAGCTGGGAAYGTAGGAAGAGCAACATGTTTAGTCCTCAAGGGAGGAGGAGGAGGACGTGCCTCGTGTTACTCAACAGCAATGTGAATGGATGAGTAGATGCCGCGGCCAGGGGAGGTCCTTCCAGCCCCCAGCCACAGGAATGGCTGCAGGCAGGGCTCTCTGCAGCTCATGCCCCGTGCCAGGTCRGTTTGGGCACTGCACTGAAAATATGAAAATAGCGGCATCCCTACTGACTTATYCCTGGGGGGACGACAAGGAACAAGTGTGACTGCCATCAACAGATGGTAGGTCTCATCTCACTTGATGTTAGGCAGTGAGTTAAATTTATGCTGGCTGCCACATGTTCCTCTCTCGTCAGTGGAGCCCGTTGCTGGAACAACTGCTCTGGTTGGTTGGTTGTTTGTTTAGGATGGGGAGAATCATGCTCTGRAAGTGCCTGTTTCTCTCCTTTAATTAGAGATAACGTCTAGAAGACTGTCTTATCTACAAACATCTACACTGGGCAGATGAGATCCTTCTGAAGCAAACGGTCAGGAAGGGCAAGTTCAGAACGTTTGGGTGACTTGGCTAGGAACCTAACCATATCTTTCCAGCAGGTGTGAATCATGTGGCTGGGGTGGGCTCAAATATTTCTGGGAAACAACATGTTCTGGGTTTTACTTAAAAAAAAGTGGCAGAAGAGTCATTAAGCAATGCTTATTCTCTGGTCTACAATCATCAGTGGTGTGTATCATGTCATTCACCCTGGCAGTGAATTTCCATTTTCTAATGGAGTGTGGTGGGCTGACCCTGGCTGGACACCAGGTGCCCACCAAAGCTGCTCTATCACTCCCCTCCTCAGCTGGACAGGGGAGAGAAAATATAACAAAAGGCTCRTGGGTCGAGATAAGGACAGGGAGAGATCACTCACCAATTACTGTCACGGGCAAAACAGACTCAACCTGGGGAAATTAATTTAATTTATTACCAATCAAAATCAGAGTAGGGTAATGAGAAATAAAACCAAATCTTAAAAACACCTTCCTCCCACCCCTCCCTTCTTCCCGGGCTCAGCTTCACTCCCAATTTCTCTACCTCCTCCCCGCTCTGAGCAGCGCAGGGGGACGGGGAATGGGGGTTGGGGTCAGTTCATCACACGTTGTCTCTGCCGCAGCTTCCTCCTCGGGGGGAGGACTCCTCACACTCTTCCCCTGCTCCAGTGTGGGGTCCCTCCCACGGGACACAGTCCTCCACAAACTTCTCCAACGTGAGTCCTTCCCACGGGCTGCAGTTCTTCACAAACTGCTCCAGCGTGGGTCCTTTCCACGGGGTGCAGTCCTTCAGGAACAGACTGCTCCAGCGTGGGTCCCCCACAGGGTCACAAGTCCTGCCAGCAAACCTGCTCCAGCGTGGGCTCCTCTCTCCACGGGTCCACAGGTCCTGCCAGGAGCCTGTGCCAGCATGGGCTTCCCACGGGGTCACAGCTTCCTTTGGGCACATCCACCTGCTCCGGCGTGGGGTCCTCCATGGGCTGCAGGTGGATATCTGCTCCACCGTGGACCTCCATGGGCTGCAGGGGGACAGCCTGCCTCACCATGGTCTTCACCACGGGCTGCAGGGGAATCTCTGCTCCGGCGCCTGGGGCACCTCCTCCCCCTCCTTCTTCACTGACCTTGGTGTCTGCAGAGTTGTTTCTCTCACATATTCTCACTCCTGCCTCCACTGCTGCTGGTGTTGCACAGGTTTTTTTTCCCGCTTCTTAAATACGTTATCACAGAGGCGCTACCACTGTCGCTGATGGGCTCAGCCTTGGCTGGCAGCGGGTCCGTCTTGGAGCTGGCTGGCATTGGCTCTATCGGACATGGGGGAAGCTTCTAGCAGCTTCTTACAGAAGCCACCCCTGTAGCCCCCCAGCTACCAAAACCATGCCACGCAAACCCAATACATGGAGACACCGAATGGTACAAGTAGTGGAGGAGGTGCAAAATTAAGGCAAAGGGACTGATGGAAGGACAGGCCTGGGAGCTGCTGGTGTGCATGCTAGCTGAGGAGGCAGAGGACTCTTGGATAGGGCCCTGGAGCAGGGGGGCTTCCACTTGTTCCCAGCAACTGCCTAAACTACRTTTCTCTGCAGTACATTTCACTTAAAAACAGCTAGGTGGGAGGGACAGTGAAGATAAAGCATCTTGCTTGACGATGTTTTCCTGGAGCACTGCACTGTGGAGGGGACAAAAAAGGAGCTACAGGATGATGGGACTAAGATCAAATAAAGACAGAGAGCACTTTCCTTTTCTCCTACCAGCCCTACAGCTGGGAGGTTTCTCTTCTCATCTTCGAGACAAGGATCGCACAAGGACTGCATCCTGCATGTGCCCTGTTATGCTTTCACCTGCTCAGACAACACAAGCTCGGGCCTTTCAAAGGTGTGGTTCCTCAGGATGCAGGAAGGCATATTTTGCAAATCCACCTAGGCGTTTATTTTCCACTGCCTGCCTGCATACTTAGCTTCATAGCATCTTTAAAAACCTGACCCCACAGGAATGAAATATTTTTTTTTAGGGCTTAATATCTTGCCAGTCTGCTAGATGGAATCATCTCATACTAACTTATGTGCCCAGAGCTGTGACAATATTGAAGTCAAGAAGTTAAACGCCAAGTTAAAGAGTTGACTTTTTTTCAAATGAGTCATGGCACTGAAATCTGTCATCCAAAGCTGGAACTCGGGAAAGGTCCAGAAGGGCAGAAAAAGTTCTGTCCTTCTGCAGAACATCCTCTGCTCTTTCAGGCATAATTTTTTGATCAGAGATCCTCTTGAATGAAAAACATGGCAGGTTTCCAGTAGGATAAACGCACCTGATCCTTGTTATTTATAGATAGCCACACAACAGCAGCTCAGTTATTGAGGGCTGATGAAGCCCTCACAATCCTCTCCGAAGTTCATGGCAGATGAAGGTAATCAACCTTTTTGAAAATCTGGACATATTTATCCCCTAAGCCTCAGAGGCAGCTACCTGGAACCCAGTTAACACTACACGGGGTCATGGTAAACTAAAATCAAGCAGCAGCTTTCATGGGTGTTACGACAAGACTTTGCTGCATAGTCTGGGAGGACAGTTTTTCACCCCTTAATAGATATAGCCAAGTTCTAGAGACAATTGGGCATTTTATTTCCTGTAGAAATCAGTGAAGTTAAACATCTAAACACATATGTGGACCTGGCACAGAGATATATGAATTTCCTTATCTGGGTAAAAATCCTGCAGGTCTCCAGTAGATCATAAAGCAGCCTCAGGCTTCCAAGCTGATGCTGTGCACTGCACTGGCCTTTACTCAACTCCACCGCCAGGAAACTTTAAGGCAAGGGTGTTGCCACCTCTTCCTAAACAGAGAGGACAAGTGTCCTTCTGACTGGCAAGATGTGACAAAGTCTGAAGATATTACAAGCCATAAAAGCAAACCTGAGGAACCTAAGTAGATACGTCCACTGGAGCAACCTCTGTATGCTAACGYATTTATTCTTACAACAGCCCTTCTGAAGTTGGAAAAAACCTTATTATTTCCATTTATGCAGACAAGGCAAGGCAAAGGGATTTCCTGAAATACTGACTCTTGAGACAGCATGTGAAGAGCCTGGTCCCCCTTGGCATCCTCTGTAGTCAGTGAACAGCAGAGCACCTGAACTAATCTTGCCTTGGTGTTTGGAAGTACCTGTCTCTCTTCATCAGCGATGCTGTGGGTGGACAAGGAACCACTTGAATTAGCACTAGAAATTTAATGGTCTTGGCTTCCCCTCTGTTGAATTTCATTCAGGCCAGATTCTGTGGCAAATGACTCAGTCAATGTGTTTGTTCACCAGCATTAGGCAGCACCTTAACTGCTGAGCCATTCTTGCTTTCTAGAGAGAACCTCACCCAGAGCAATATGAATGTGGAGTGACAGGGTTCACTAAAGCTGCACTTTCTTAGGAGGCAAAACCAGAACATATTCAGAGTTGCTCCTCAGGGAATTCAATTTCTCTTAGCTCTAATGTTGCATCACAGAGAAATCTACCATAGCATGGGGCACAGGAGATGCAAACCTCATCTGTACAGGTTTTTCAGATCTATTTTCTATGAGTAATGTTAGCTGTTGTACTTCTTTCTAGTGGTTTTTGATGACACTAAACCTTGAGATCTTCCTATTCCCAGTAGAAAAACTCCAACTCTTATCTTCTCAGTTGCAAGTATTTTTTTAAGACTAAGTGATAACCAAATGTACATAAACCTGAGCTCCGAATGGATATTCTTAATCTAACAACAATTCCCACTGATGTCAGTGAAAGTCTGTGTCTATGAGCAAGACTGGACACTGCTAAGCAGATGACGTGGTTAGCCTGAAATGTAACTCTGATCCTGCCATTCACATTAGCGTTCCTGTGCCAGTATCTTGTGCAGTCTTGACAGACAGGTATTTAAGCCCATCCAAGGGTATCATTGTAGGTTTAAGATTAAAATATCTATTTTAGCTGTAGTGCCCCAGCTGAGACTGAGACTGTGTAAAGTAATGTACAAACACATAGTCAAAGAACTGATGTCTGAAGTCCATGGCAGCACGCTGTGAACCTGGAAAAAATGTGAAACAGCTTTCTTCTGGCTCATGCACCCCACAGAAACCACACTATGGAGAAAATTTTACACCTGGGTCTCATCTTGACACAGCCGACATGCAGATGGGGTACCTACCTAAACTGAAGTTAAGAAGCGGTCTACACTCATCAATTTAAATGGAGCAAGAAAATCTCTTCTGAGATGAAGGTGTACACTAACCCAACCAACAAAGGTCTTTGTCTCTGCAGACTCACCCGCTTCATGTCCTCCTCCATGAGGACCCAGCTCATCAGTCTTATTTTTCTGCTGCATTCTGATATCTTCCTGCATCTGTGCCGTACCGGTGCATGATCCTTCCACAACATGCAAGGTTCAGCTGCAACGTTAATGTAGTAAGACTACTGTCGTTAGCACAAGTTTTTTGTTGCTACTTGTTATGGAAAAAGTCCGACAGCTAAACATAGCTTGAAAGTTTGAAGAACAACTTGTTTGTGAATAGAGAGAACTGTAAATATGTAAACAAAGAACAGGATAAAATATGTGATCACAAAAGTTAATTCTAAAAAAGTTTCTTGCTCTTGCTTGACTTTCTAGGTGACCACCAGATTGAAGAGTACATGTTGTAACATTTAGAAAACACACACTGGGGATGGAGAAGGTTTTCCATTTGTTTGTTCTGTCTGTTAAAATTATACTGTGGTTTCTGAATCATAAATCATGGAGTGGAGCTGGAGCTGTAATAGCTGTACTACACAACCTCCCTCCTGCACATAAATTCCCTTTAATCCATTTGTACCCTATGGTGGAGCTAATACATTCACCTGCGTGTTCTCCAGTCGGTAAACACAGAGCAGGTGAAATCAGGAGGAAATTTAAATGAGATCAAAAGATATGTTCAAAAGAAGGGCTTAAGCCATCTGGAATCCCTCAGAGCTGCCAGTCACATGAACGAGACCCGCTGGCATCCTAAGTGGAATTTCTTGCTTCCCTTTCTTCTCGAGCTGGAGGAAGTTCAAATGAACACTGGGCTAACAGTTGGCACTTTCTTTGTGAGGAGGCTCATTGTTCGGAGAGGTGCGGTCAGGTGCAGATTTCAAGGACGCTCAGATTCAGACCCTGAAAGGTTGCTGCTTTTGTTTAGGGAGCTCTTCAACACAGAAAAAAAAGTGGATTACTCCCTGTTTTTCCATTGTTCCTTAATATACTTTGACTTGTCCTACATCTTTCTTGAACTGAAGCAGAACAAATCTAGGAAGGCCACAGGAAAATTTGTTTGGCTTTTTGTTTGGAAAGTCTCTTTATTTAAAAGAAGCAAAATAAACAAAATAAGCCCCAAGCCTTTGATTTCAGAGAAACTGGTCTGGCTACATGGTAAGTAAAGAAGCTATGGACTGCCCTGCTATGATTGAAATAATGTGTGCAATTCCATGACAGAATGAACAGGATTAGAAATCTAAAGTAAACAAATATGCATCTTTAGTCCTAAAGTCAAAACTGCAATTACAGGGAGCCACGTACTTCAAACAAACATCCAACAACATTCACATATCGGGAAGGAACACTGTGCTCCTCTTCTCCTCTCCCCAGGCTTTCAAAACAGGGTTGGCAAAGGGATGCTTAACGCAACATATTTAACACATTCAAATATGGCTTCAGCTCTATCCTTTAGGTGAACTAAATATCTCGAACTTTCTCTCGAACACTGCATTCGGAAAGATGCACTCCTGGGAAACAGGGACACTTCATTACAGAAGCTACTGGGAATGTATTCCATGGGGGCATTTTTTGTTTTGGGGAAGGAGCAGGACAGTTTGCAGAAGTCTTGGGTAGAAGGGGAGTTGGCTGTTCCTGATGGACTGCCAAAGGATGGCAAGGGGATTTTCAAGTGTGTTTGTCTTTTTATCTAGCTGCTGAGACGCCCCAAATCTGAGATAGAACTTCTTAGGTACTTCTATGCTGAATTTCAACTATATGTGAATGGGCCTGCATTTGCCCTAAAGTTTACCCTTCTTTTATGCTGCCTGGAAGCGAGACACGCCCCCCTCCACCCTCCAAGTGCATCTCTTAGAGATAACCCAAGCTGGTATATCTCTAGACTACGGCCAGGAGAGGCATAGCTGGCTCTGTATCTGTTCAGCCAGTGCTTACAAGACCTACCACAGTGCTTGGTGATGGTGGTATGTGGCTAACGCTGAATCCAACACTGTGCTTCAAAAGTCAACGCAGAACACAGAGGCATCATGACGGTGTGGGCATGCACAACAGGGTCCCAAAATACAGGCCTCCAGCCTGCTCCTGAGGAGAGTGTAGATGTAGTCTTTAGTCTGTATTTGTTTTGGCCTCAGTATATAAAGGCTGATATTTGCATGGGATATTAGAAAATATTTCATTATAACAGTGTCTCTGAAGTGGAGACCACATTTTGGAAGAGCTCATAAAGCAAAGCAAAGTAAAAAAATCCTTTCATGTCTCCAGGAGAGACTTAAGTACACACATTTCTATCATAACTGAAGCCCACAATAACCTGTGTGTGCTGAGCAGTGTTTCATAGCCTAGGAAGTAATAATTTCAGTTTTAGAAACCCAGGAAGACTGTATCAACCACACACATTCCTAGAAAACAGATACCTTCCTCTTCAGAATGCATGTTATAAATCCAGATCGACTTTCACTAGAGYACACAAACATATCCCTCAGCAGCAGACTGAATTTAAAAAAAAACTTGCTGCTTTAAAATGCCTCCTATTCTGCAGAACTCTTTTTTGGTTTTAAATAGAAAACCTATATGCACTAGTGGCATTCAGCTGGCAGTTCAGAAACTGTCTTGCTGAAAACAAAGAACTTGCTAGAAAAGCAAGTCCTTCAGCAAGTTCTCTAGCTCCCACTACTAAAAACATGGATATGTACAAGTAATTGTAAAAAGAATGGACTACATTATCTGATGTTCTGTAAAAGACAAAATAGTAAAAATTCAGAATTAAAGGGGGAATAAACAATGTTTGGGTTAATAAACAAGGAGCCCGTGAAGCAGTGGAGTGCTTGCGGCAGGAGCAATCAGCCATAGCTGGGTGGAGGCTTAACAGGTAAAATGCATTTGAGCAAGGCCAAGGCTAGATGCTGTAGGTGGAACCCAAACACTGGTATCAATTGTGCATTGATTCTTTAGTGCTCTCTTGCTCACTGAGACATAACAGTCCTTTCTTTTCCAGGACTTTAATATTTTTAACTTCAGTGTTTAATGTTAAGAAGGTTATACATTTTTTGTTCTCTACTTTTTGCCATGAGAGGAGGAGGTGCATTGGTTGCAGCTCAGATTTCACTGCCATGTGAGAGAWTCACCCTTCATCCAGTCTGAGGTGGGCAGGAAGGGAACGAAAGAACAAGGTCAGGGAAGTAGAGGAGATAMAAGCCTGAGAAGCACTAGGTAGTCTTAAGATCCCACCTGAGTGAAAGGTGCTCTTAGGATCTTTAGGGGCCATGGACTCTATGGAAAACACCCTACGGAAAAGCCAGAAGAGTGGGATGCCAGCTCAAGGGAGACAGGAGGTTATTCTGTGATTGTTTGGACACTGACACCTTGGACAGGGCAGGTTTCACCCTGGGTGTGCAACTACTCCCCACCATTTTCTGAAGTAGATGTATAGAAAACTTGGTTTCTGAAAACCCAAGAGAGAAAATTGACTCAGACACCCTGCCAAAGATCACTTAGACTGGCTCTCCCCACCCCATGGGCCCACAGCCAAACAGCTCAGTGTTTCAGAAAAAGAAGCAGCTCTTCCCCATTTTTTCCACACTCTTCTGCTGTCCCCAGACAGATGCTGCACTTCCCGATTCTCACTAGGTTTGGTGCTTGTTGCACTGATCTGTGATCTTAGTTAACTTACTAATGCAGCTAAAAAACAGTGTGTTTGCTGGGTTAGTGAGTTGTTGCAATTCACAAATGTGTCTGTCAGATTCCAGGGTAGGTGTTAAAGAGGGGTAAACAGACGGACAAGAAAAGAATGAGACAGACTCACAGAATCACAGAAGGGCTGAGGTTGGACGGGACCTCTGGAGGTCATCTGGTCCAACCCCCCTGCTCAAGCAGGGCCACCTACAGCTGGTTGTCCAGGACCATGTCCAAATGGCTTCTGATTATCTCTAAGGATGGAGACTCCACAACCTCCCTGGGCAACCTGTGCCAGTGCTCGGTCACCCTYGCAGTAAAAAAGTGTTTCCTGATGTTCAGGTGCATCCTCCTGTGTTTTAGTTTGTGCCCATTACCTCTTGTCCTGTCACTGGGCACCATTGAAAAGAGCCTGGCTCTGTCCTCTATGCACCTTCCCTTCAGGTATTTATATACATTGCTGTGATCCCCTGTGAGCCTTCTCTAGGCTATTGTGTTGGGTTGACCCCAGCCAGCAGCCAAGCACCCACACAGCCACTTGCTCATTCTCCTCTCCCAAGGGATGGGGAGAAAATAGAAGGAAGACAAGAAGACTCGTGGATCGAGATAAAGACAGTTTAATAAGTGAAGCACAAGCTGCACGCCCAAGCAAAGCAAAATAAGGACTTTATTCACTATGTCCCATCAGCCTCCTCCTGGTAAGTGGGGCCTTAGCATGTGTGATGGTTACTTGGGAAGACAAACGCCATAACCATGAACATCCCTGCTTCCCCCGCCTCCTTTCCTTGACCCCTTATTGCTGAGCATGACATTGTATGGTAGGGAATATCCCTGCTGTCCCATCCCAGCTGTGTCCTCTCCCAATGTCTTGCTCACCCCCAGCCTACTGGCTGTGGGGGCAGAGTGGGAAAAAAAAAAGCCTTGATACTGTGCAAGCACTGCTCAGCAGTAGCCAAAACACTGCTGTGTTATCAACACTGATTTAGTCACAAATCCAAAATGCAGCACCATACGGGCTGCTATGAAGAAAATTAACTCCATCCCAGCCAGACCCAGTACAGCTAAACAGTCTCAGCTCTCTCAGCCTTTCCTCGTAGGAGAGATGCTCCAAACATCTTTGTGGCCCCTCTCCAGTATGACCATGTCTCTCTTGTACTGGGGAGCCCAGGACTGGACCCAGCACTCCAGGTGTGTCTCACCAGTGCTGAGCAGAGGGGAAGGATCACCCCCCTCAACCTGCTGGCAACGCTCTGCCTGATGCAGCCCAGGAGGCTGTTGGCCGCCTTTGCCGCAAGGGCACATTGCTGGCTCACGGTCAACTTGGTGTCCATCAGGACCCCCAGGTCCTTCTCTGCAAAGCTGCTTTCCAGCTGGTCAGCCCCCAGCACATACCRGTGCCTGGCGTCTGTAAAACAGCCACCCAAGGTGGCCTAACGAGAGACACAGTACTGCAGTTATTTCTCTAGTGGGAGTGGGAGGGCTCATAATTTTCAAACAAAAGAAAAAAAATAACTGTCCCAGATACCTTGCTGGATATTTTCTGCATATGAGGAGATGGTGACTGTGTGTAAAAAGGGAAACTTATTCACAGTTTCTGTTAAGGATGTAGAGAGCAGACTTACAGCTCCTGGCTAGACACTGTATCCACAGAGGATTCAACCTACCAGTAGCACTACGGTTCTCTCTCTTTCAATAACTTCAGAGGATTTCTGCCAATTAGAGATTCTGAAAGTCAGTCTCTTTGGGTCTGGCATGTTTTGCTTTRAACAAGCTAATCCAGAGACCTAAAAAAGTATATCAGGCTTTGTTGGCTATTGAAAAACTTCATGTCTGATTTTCATGAGGTGTGGATGGTTAGAAAATGTTTTATATTGTGTCTAATTGATACTACGTCCATGGCAAAAGAACTCAAGTTTTGGTGAGGTCAGAGGTTTGAATGATGATTGACTCCTACAGGACTTACCTGCAATATTCAGGAAGGAGAAAATAAGGGTTTCAAGGACCTCATGCTGCAAATACGAGTTTTTCTTTCATTTCTGAGAATCATAGGCAACATCTGAGTTCAAGTATTACATCCAACATGGGAAGGATTTATATTTAGCCCTCCTGTTGACACAGAGGCCATTCACAGAAGTAGGAGGTAGTGGTAGTTTAGGAGCCAGCGATCATGATTTCATTACCTTTGTTCTGTGTAACTAGAACAGAGTCCAAACCAGTAAACTATATACATCCTTGGGGCTTGAAAAGCGCCAACTTTCTACCAAGCTGAAAACAATTGACTGAAGTCAGTTGGGAGATGACTCTAAAAAGAAAAATGTTAATTAGGAGATATTTAAGAATATTTCACTAGATGCTAAGAAAGCCACAATACCACAATTGGGAAAGAAGGCTGTGCTGGTTGCAAAATGACCTGGCTTAGAAGGAGAGCAAAATAAGCTAAAAACATTTAAAAAAAAAAAAGAAGAAATGAATGGAAGGACTAATTGATACCAATGAATCAGATTAGGAACTATGAACTGTAAAAAGCTAATAAGCAAAACAAAGACACACAGGTAGAATTTTATGGCTGGCATGTCTAAGAACAAAAAAGGACTTTCCTTAATAGACCAAAACAGAGAAGAAGCCTAACCATGGTGCTGGTTTATTACTGAAGAGAAGTGGTGGCATTGCTGCTGTAGAAGACAGTGATTTATTCTGTATTTGGGAAGAGAGCCCATGGAGAGCAACTGTTTCCCAACCCTTTCACAAACACATTTGACCTTGAAGACTTAAATCCTCCCATATCTAGACTTTAATCCTCCCGTATCTTTTCTGGTYTCTGTTTTCCCTTTCTACACTTAACCAGTCATGCTCAGTTCTTTTCCACTTTCTACCTCAGTCTCRCGTCATAGGCTGCTGACAGGAAAACAAAACACAAGGCTAACTCCTTGCCTTACTCACGCAGCCTTCATATAACTTTCCTGCCTTCAGAAGACTTGGCTGAGTTTAGCCAGGACCCTTTCGAAAGAAAGCTAAGCCCCCGGCAAGCGTCTGCTGACACCATTTCTTGCCCAGCTTCAAGTGATGYCAGGAGAGCCACTAGAGCTCCCCAGATCCATTTGTCATTTCCCTGACCGTGTGGGATGGATATCCCCCTTTGGAGAAGGTACTGTAATTAATACTGATCCACATAGGCTAGCAGAAAACAGATCCTGCTGCAATTTTTTAGACCTCAGGTCTGCAAGGCCACTATGTTGCTTTATATTACTAACGACTGGTTAAGGTGTCATACCAGTGCCAAGGGAACATGGCAGTGCATAAGTGAATTAGAAACTGGATAAATTAGGCGTAAATGAAGGTGGAAGGATCACTCTAAAATGACTCTCCAGTACTGCCAGGTCCTGTACTCAACCCCGCTCTAGTTAATGTTTTTTCAGCAATGGCTAAAAGAAAGAAAACGGGAGACAGAGAGTCTCAGAAACCACACAGACACCAAAAGGCATTGTCTGAGTCCAGCAGGCAGTAGCTAGATCTCATCTCCTCTGCCAGTCAGTGTTGTGGGTACCATTTCTTCCCGCAAAATCCTGTAGGAATCTGGGTTTCCAAATCTCCTAAACCCCGAGTTCCTCATTTCTGTGGCACAGCACAATTCACAGGGTAGATGAGGGAAAAAAAGCCTGTTCGGCTGATGGGACAGGACCTCCCCAGGACACATCTACAGGGCTGGACCTCACGCAGAGCCCAGCCACAGGGCTCCTCATGCTCCCTCGGCAGAGAGCACAGGTTTGAACCCAGTTTCTTGCACCTTATAAGATTGTGCTCTACAGCTGGGGCACAGGCTGCTCTCAAGTGGGCTTCTCTCAGCCTCTCCTGTTGAAACAGTTTCTATTTGCTTAAATTAATTCTGTATTTGTTTGGACAGGACTAAAAGCATGGAGATTCAGAGATGAGCTGTGAGAATAACTAAAGGCTATCTGGCTGAAACTGTATGTACATACCTACATAGGTACATCTGCTATTGGAAGGTGCTTCTCCTCTGAGATGATGTTAAGGATTTCCATTTAAATAAATTCAGAAAATAAGGCCCACCATCCTATTAGCACGACTGCCATCATCTGAAGGATTGTCCATCCCTGGAAATCAGGCTCTGCAGAAGAACAGGGCTGGCTGGATTTTCCCCTGTGGTCTGCTGTAGTTCAAAGGGGGAGGCCTTATGACTATGTTAGACAGGGAATCAGCCAAGATTATCACAGTGGTCTATTCTAGTCCTATCACATATGGTGGAGGATAACAAACAATTCACCTGGTGTTACCTCTCACCGAAGTAACTCCCCACATTTTTTTAACATTTTGTAGATTTGTAGATTTGCAGGCTCCTAGTTTACACTCAGAAATATTCCCAGCTATTCTCAGCTTCCCCAGGCAATCTCCTTTCCCTTCTCTCTCTGGCTTCCCCACTTGTTCTTCCAGGGAAAATGTCCTTCATGGATTTTTTTGTTAAAGCTTTGAAATTTGGAAAGAGCAGATAAAAGAAAATATATCCTTGAGTTTGGACTAAACCGACCAGAAAACTGAGCAGAGATTTGCCAAGAATATTGGACAATTTAAATAGATGACCTAGCTGGAGGCTCAGGGTGCTAAGAAAGGTAAATAACATGGCTGTCTGACTCCTTTTCAGTTCTCTAAGTTGGATTTGTAAATCACCAAATGATAAAGAAAGCATTTCTGAAATTTTGGAGGGAAGAAGGGAAGGAGAACTATCAAGACAAGCTAATTATTTACACTTTCACAACAGCAAAGGGGTTCAAAGCCGTTAACCTGGATTAAACACACAAAACAATCATTGCTTTAAACTCACAAAACCACAGCCCACAGACAAAATCCAAATCAGCCGTGCTATGGACAGAATGGCAAAATCTCAGAGAATAGTAAGCACCATCCCAGAAATACATGGGCTATATAAACTCTGCTGACACATAGCAGGGACCCAGTAAAGACCCTTCTTTGAAAAGGGTCTTCTTGGGCTGGCAGTCACTAGGGGTTTTTTTGGTGGGGGACAAAGATTTTTAATGGCATCCTACATTTCTGGCACCTTCACAACCATTGTTTGCTGCAGCAGCAGTTCTCTCTCCTCAAGAATGAAAAATTCAGCTGCTTTTTAAGACCTTAGGGATGGAGTGTAACAGAAGTCGGTCAATAAACCACATGACTAAGCCTGACCTCTCTTTTCAGTTACAGATGGACTTACTAATGTGGAAATGTTATGACTACATGACAGCCACAATGCTCATTAACATTTAACAAAGAGTAAAGAATACTTCATTTATGCCATTGGCATCATTTCCGTAGTCTCAAAGACGTTGAAAGCATGAAGCAAAATTCTCTTATTAATTTCATATGATGATCCCTACTCAAGTACTGTCCTTTCCTACCATGCCTGAAACTCCCCTCGAAATCAGCAGGGAATATCTGCCTCATAAGAGACATAGTCAAAATCTCAAGCCAAAATCTGTATCCTCTGGTGGATAAGTCACCAGAGACAATTTTGCCCTTAAGTTCTCAAATATCCCAGTCTTCCTATGACTACAACAGTTTTATGACAAGGAAGGATCTTCATTTGTTCCAATGAAGAACTTTCAACTGAATTTTAAAGAAAAAGTGGAAACGTTATAAAAAAAAGCACTATGGGGATGAGAAACTCTCTAGGCTGAGGGAAGTGAGTTAAAGCTAGAAAAGAAATAAACCTGAAACATTCCATTTTTAGAAAATTGCACACAATGTACATGTCAAAGAACAACAGATTTGTGCCAAGACATGCTCAGGAGAAGTAAGTTTATTCACATAAGATACAAGACCATCCAGATACTGTGAAATGGTAGAAGATTATAACTAACATGCCAGAAGCATGACTGAATGCAGAAGTCTCAGAGATAGGGCACATCTTACCATAAACTAAATTATGTGTTTTTCAAAAGTAAATAAACATATATAAAATTGATAGTTCCAGCTTTAGTACCCAAGCAACAAAATGTATAATTAATCAGACACTGGAAGGAACAAAATCCCACAGTTATTACAAAATTGTAAAAGTCTCTAAAAGACAGTGCCACTTATGGATGCTAGAGGTTACCAGCTTGTACCCAAGAGGAATCTTTTTTGTTTTGAATTGGTTGTTTTTGAAGAAAAGAAACAATTTTTATGGTTGCATGTGAGCCTGGAGATGACGGTGGCTGGGTTCAGCTTCTTGTTATCTTTGGCTTACTGTGCCGAACTGAGCAAGTCAATTAACTTCACTATGCCTGTGTCTCTCAAATGATAAAACATCAGTAACTTCTGGCTGTGCAACCTTCAGACTATACTGCAAATTCTTTGGTTGTCATTTACTATCAAT
This sequence comes from Phoebastria nigripes, assembly GCA_035582835.1. Lineage (NCBI taxonomy): Eukaryota > Metazoa > Chordata > Aves > Procellariiformes > Diomedeidae > Phoebastria > Phoebastria nigripes. The sequence goes on from JAYKAV010003192.1 coordinate 151,194, forward strand.
ATCAGGCTTGCCATAATGAAATGCCAATTTTGTTGATCCTTCTTGATGCCATAGTATACTATAGCTAGAGCAATAACAGTAAGGATAGCAATAATGGTATACAGAGATCTATACACTCTCCAGCTGTGCAATTCATTCCTTAACAAAACAAACAAAAAAATGACTGTTCAATTTTTTTTTTTTTTTTACCTTTAGAGTAGCTGAGGTAATACTAATAACCATGAGTAACCCACTCAGTGATGACTGCCGGTGATTAAAAAGACCCTGAAACAACCTTTCCAGCAGATAACCCTCCAGGAATATCTGTCTCTACAAGAGGCATGGACTAAAATACAACAGCCCATAAAACATTCTGGTAAAGACTAGTTATAGCAGCTGGTTAATGAGACCACTGACTAACCAATAGTGTTAATAGGGTGAGTGACCTTCCTCCATCAGTCAGGAGCTATTTCCTTCAGTGTTTTTTTATCCTATCTATTGTTCTTATACACTCATTATGCATTGTTTAATTAAGTATTTAATTATAAGTTTCTACCCACAGCTACCATTAATGGTAATGCCAAGGAATGACACAAGGTGGTAGAGGAGCTGAGATGGACACGGAAGAGAAGAGTTAGGAACAGAGAACTGAGAGAAAAGCTCATGGGTAGAAAACATGAAAGGGAGAGCTCCAGAGAAAGTGGAATTCACTGCAAATGCAGTGGACACCTCTAGGGGTTCAACCAAGAACGAGAGCTCTACCCCTGCCAGGAGGCAACAGGAGAAGCAGGAAGAGAAAGGAGTGGAAAATAGCTCATTTTTTAATGATTCAGGGTCAGAGGGAAGAGATTTAATATAGAACATAAATTCATTAGAACAGCCCTATTGGGTTAACCCAGGGGTTCCCCTGGCCCAGCCTGTGACACTGGCCAGAGATGCTGAGGAAAGAGTTTAAGAACAGGGTAAACACAACGATATTTTCCTGGTGTATTCTCCAAGTGACCAGCAGCCCTGGAGACAAAGGTGACATCTTCCAGCTAAGTTAGCTAGAGAAAGTGGGCCTACCTACAGGCTCTGCTGTAGAGATTCTAATAGCATTGTACTCCTAGAAAGAATAAAACTTTCAGAAGATACCTGTTTTGTAAGGGATAGAAACATCAAGTTTTTATCTGAATCTGAGCTTTTGAATCAAATGTGCATGACAGGAATTACAATGGGAATCAAAGAACAACACCTCCCAAAAAAAAAAAAAAAAAAGGATTTGCTCGGGGAGTCTGACTTAACCTTGGGAAAAGCCATTTGCAATTGCTGTGCTTGGAGGTTAAGACCAGCCTGAAAGTTTTGGAGAGGAAACTAGAACCAGCACTGAATTCAGTGCACTGAACCAGCAAACCACAGATTCATAGAAACATGCAGAGGCAAAGTAAAACTTAAAAAAATGCGAGGATTAGTTTGCAAGAAACAAAGGGACAGATTGCACAGGGTAAGGGAATAAACACGCTCCTAAGCAATATCCAGCCTTTGAATATTGCCATTTTTCCAAGAAACAAAACCAGTTTTTGTATATACGTATACCTAAAAAGTGCAAAATTATTCTCTGCACAGTGTGTTACCTGTAGAAACGGTTCAGGAGACGATTGCTTCCAGTAACAGTCTTCTGGAATACCAGTGAGGCCTGATCTCGGGGAAAATGTCAGTTTACCCTTAGAAGCAGGACCCAGGAGGAGGGCAGTCATTCACCCCAGGCCCCTTGTCACCAAGAAGTGCCTCAGTTACTTTTGGGGGTGGACAGGCAATCCCATGAACCCAGCAGGAGGGCACCCACTCTCTGGCTCCGCATGTCCAAGGCAGGTTGGAGGAAGGTCAAAGCTCCCTTATGTCTGAGGTAAGGATCTAGATATCCACAGATGGGAGGAGTAGGCAAGCAAAGGCATCTGAAATATGAAATGAAGTAAGCCCATTCTTCTTCAACATAGAAAACCTATAGGGGTGCTCAAATCTATTGGCAGGCAGGTGTGAATACCTATCAGGTAGGTATATCATACACAGTGGAAAGCGCCTTTGTATCTAATCCAAGCAGTAATCAGATATGCATGGTATTCTCTTAGTTCTCTGTCTGTGCTGTTTCTTATTCTCCACTTCTCTTATCCTGGCTAGCACCAGTGTGACTTTGGAGTATGGTAAACACCAAGACTACTCTATCTATAGACGTGGGGGTGGTGAGGCACTTCCACAGTGCCCAGCACAACCACTTGTTGTTTACAGAACCACACAGGAAACAAAATGCTCCTCCACTTCTCCACATGAATATCTGTGCCTTAGTAACTCCGAGGGAGAGAGCAGTAGAGGTGTCTTTCAGGGACAAATATTATAGAGGTAAGCATCGTGGAAAAGCGATAGCAAAGAGAGGACCTGAATTCAGAAGGTGCTATGAGAACATGCAACACTGAAATTCAGTAGGAAATTTTCCAGACAGAACAGTATTTTCCCACACTTGTAACTGGATCACATTTCTTTAAAGCTGATCCCCAAAGGATGCTCCTTGAGCTTACAAGCCTGTTGCACCCATCCACCCAGCGTGGCTCCCATGTGCAGCAGCAGCACGTGAACGATGCAGAACACATCAGGAACTCCTTCCATGAGCACCGAGAAAAATCAGCTGCTAAATCCACTGCTCTGTATCAGTTCCTTCACTGTATGAAACATGAGCCCCTTTGATGTAAAGTTAAGGGAGCCTTTGGTGTCTTAGAAGATTAATCTAACAGAAAACATATGAATATTATGCTCATTGGTTAGAGTGTTGATCCTTCTCTCCTGAGAGATGTAGAAATCCTTCCTGATGCTCAAAAGAGTCAAGTGCAAATCCCACACTGATAAGAAAAGTCCCAAGGAAATGTAGTTAATAAAAACCCACCTCCCTRATGCTTTGTTCTACAGTCTTTCTGCTCACAGCTTTGGCGCAGTTTTATGTGAACTTCAAAAAGCAAAATATCTTTCTAGGAAATAGGACACCATCTATAAATCCCTCAAAAAAAAMCTTCATTTTTAGTCCTGTATGACCAAGTCACTGTAGCTACACAGTAGAAGTTACTTAAAGAAAATCCAAGAACTTTCAAACTTATGTGGACTAGTGCTCAGAAAGAGTGGAAAGGAGAGCTGTGCTGGTTTCTCTTGCCTTGACACCTGAAGGTATAGGTGATGTGATGCAATGCAAAGGCTCTTTTGGAGGCAGCTCAAAGCAGCATAAGATAAGCCTTGCTGCTCACTCTGTGATCTGCCAGTTTTTCTTGGACCACAGGGTCCAGTCTAGCTCCTTACAGAGGTTCCTCGCAATTCATTTCCCAGAACATATTATCTGAAACAAGTTGGGGGTCCAAGTCTGCCTTCCGGAGTGGGTTTTGGTGTTTTGGGGTGCTTAGGAGCACGGCAGCCATTCTAGAGAGGGGAGAGAGAAAAGCTTTACAGTGGCACAGCATCTCCAAGCCTCCATGTAGCGGGGAGCTACAACTGCCCTGGACAATGACAATGGGGGTATTTGTCCTTAAAGCATCCCTAGATACATGTCCCTGCCAAAGAACCCCAGGCAAAAAAAGGAAGACACTTTTAGATAATAAAGACACTGGTTTAGCCAGCTCTGAATCAAGGTGCATGACAGGGCTCAACAGGCAAGCAAAACAGAGGAATGRGTGGAAAAACTGAGTAATTTGGGTTTTTTGTTGCTTTTTTCTATTATTCTTTGTATTTATTTATTTTCTTTCCTTCCCATTTCTCCTACTGCTATGTTGCAGGACACCTCCTTCCCTGGCACAATCTTTCCTCACCTCCCCTTCTCAAATTCCAGCCGTGTCTCCTCTCCTGCTCCAGGGGTGTTCCTGGCAGCTTGTTAATTAAGCAGAATCCCTCTGCTGATAAATTTCCTGTTGGTGCCATTGTGAAATACTGAATAACATCAGAAACTTCCGCTAAACTGAGCAAATAGTTGGATCCAAGTCAGAAAGCTTTCTGTTGAACCCAAGATGCCTGTGAGCAACAAAAAAAAAGGGGAGAGATTGTTTTCTGCTGAAGTCACAGCAAACAGTTGACTGACTGACAGCTTACTGCAGAAAGGAAGGCTAAAATTTAATGCAAAATGAGAGCTTATATACCTATTCTTCCTCAAACTAAAAGCCACTCTATCCCTTCAGGGCGTCTCTGCCCCTTAATGACTTCCTTATTTACTTAATCTGTGTATTGTAGTCTCACCAGTCACATCTCATCTTGCACATCTCTGAGCATCCTACCTTGGGAGATCGGTTCAATTCTGTCTTTGTCAGAAACAACAACAACAAACACCAGAAAAGCACTAGTATTTTCTAAGAAGGACCAAAATCTGCCTTAGGTTTCAGGTGAATCCGAGCAGCTGTTCTGCAGGTAATTCAAGTTTTTGTTGCGCTGAGCCCTCAGCCTCCAGTTAGCAAAAGCCAGGAGCCCGCCCGTTCTGTGCGTAGGTTAGTGCTCAGACAAACCCGCTCTTTACAGAAAGGCACTCCTCGTATATTGTGTGCCAAACGGAGGGAAGGACAAACTCCTCCTCCCTTCTCTAACAGTCAAGTTGGGGAAGCAAAGAAACCCCATGCTTCTCCCAAAAGTAAAATGCCAGAGGATTGGGGTGTTCCAAGTCAATTGAGGAGTCTTTTTTTTTATCATACAGGACATATGATTTGAGTTAGATCACATAATGTAAACACTGTAAAAATAGAAACTGAAAATCACAATGTTTCATTAAAAATGTGAGTGTGAGGTGTTGTCAACACTGCTAGATTTTTTGTTTTGCTTTATTTCACTTTCACTAAATCTAGCAAAATCCACCCAGAATGTTTCAACCCCCTTCCTTATAAAATATTAGTCCACTTTTCCTGTCAGCTCTATACTCCAGTCTTTGCGACCAAATCGGCCTCGTTTCATTCAGTGCTATACTTTTATACACATATAATCTGTTAGTGATTAATGTACCAGTAGGTAGTGCTCCAAATCATACTGCCAGTTCCCCTTCTTTTTTACAAGTATTAGAGCTCAGTGCAGCCCTACAGAGACCTTCCCCCGTGTAGCTCTTCAGCTTTCCTACACAGAGCTCTGTGACTGCCAGCTAAAGGGATTTTGCTCCTCAGCTTGCTTATGTTTTTCCATTTAGCTCTCAACAGCAGCAAACGATAGTCCAATTTCTTCTAAACTTYCTGCTGTTTAGCACTCTGGTCACAGACTAAAACCTGATGTGGTAAATCAGGGTGGCCCAACGGCAGCTGCCACTGGGGCTGGATGCCAGTTTTGGGACACCCACTCCCCACAGGCTATGTTATTGATGGTGGCAGTTCCTGGCTGGCTGGATGCCAATGGGATGCTCCTTCCCCACAAATCCTCTTCCTTTCMCCGTTGTCCTGTTCAGCCTCCCGCAGCCGCTGCTGTGCTGTCTAGGTCATGGATCTAAGCCACTACAGGATGTTGTGAGGATAAAGCCAGGGGGGCAGATTTCCTGTACTTCAGCCTTAAAATCATACTCTCTGGTGAGAACATACAGAAAATGCAGGAAAAGGAGGCGCTTGCCTGCTAGGGCAGCATTCCCAGCCTCAAGAGCAGCTCCCCATCTCCTCCAAAGAAAACAGCAACGGCGTAGATGGAGGCATCCCACAGACCAGCTGTCATAGCTGAAGAGCTGGGCAGAACCCACAGCTCAAGCTGGAAACTTGGCCTGATTTAGAGGTACGCTATGCCCAGGGAGGACGGGCAAGGGGCACCTTGCTCTCACATCTCAGCTCCCTTCAACAGGCCCAAGAATCTTCCAAACACTAAGGGAAGGAGGAGTCCATCCTTCCTCAGCTGAGACCACCATTTGAAGGCAGCTAAGGACCTAAGCTGACATCCTCTTCCCATCCTGAGGTGGCCTTAACTTAAAACAAGAGCCTGTGGTGCAAGCAAACTAAAAATCTGCATCATGGCAACATTGCCTACGATTTCAAAAGCCAAAAAGAGAGCCTGGCAATACAACCCAGACAACATACTCATATTGCAACACTTACTCTGAGAGTAATAACTTCAGGGTTAGAGCGTACGAGGCATTCTCCACCCCAGTCCATCTCTGCATGGGAGTAGTGAGCAAAACAACATGAAGAATACATTTCATCTGTAACGATCTGCATATGTGAATGGCAGAGCCTGAAAATCATGTGGGCACATGTTCCGCCTGACAGAAAAGCAAGCGGGACTTACTCTCTGTTCTGTGATCCTGGATGGAGTTTAAAAGCTGGTGAGTAATCAAGATGCAACTTAGCAATCCCATTTCCAATTAGTCAGTCCATTGTGTGAGAAAACAAGAAGATAAAAGAAGGAATTCCTTTTTATTTCTACACACATGTGATGGCTCTTTTCATCATCATCAAAGTACCTTCATCAAAGCTTTCCATACTCTCCAACAGGACCTCAGAGCAGAACACACCTCTGAGAGAAAAATAACTGTATTTCACTCACTCACTATTCACACAGTCAGTTTTGACTGCAGCAAAGTCCCAGTGCCTCCATCTTCTCTGAGCAGCGGTGAAATAGTAGCAGTGAAATACACTGACAGTGAGCGATTTTAACCTGCAACTAGTTCTGCAGCAGTGTTAGCTGTGTAGTAATTCCCTCATATGACTTGTATTTTACTGGAGTGATTCCAGCGAGTGCCAAAATATAGTCTCAGATAGGTACTTTGCCTCTTTTCTAAGAAAGGAAAGCAGAGCACAGGTCACTCTACAGGAAGGGAAGAGAAAAGCCATGCCCACCCCAAGCCTCCCCAGGCTCCCACCTTCCTTCAAGCTTCTGCAGTTTCTGGCTCATCTTACTCTGAGAAAAGTTGCCTTCGTGAGGCAGGTCATTTATTTGCTGCTGTGAATTTGAATAACCACTAGTCTCTCTATTTTGAAGGACAGCACCATTTTTCATGTCAAAATGCTAAGAAGTCACACATCGAGCCTCCAAAAGCATTCAGATTCAAAATAGGGATAACAACTTTGGGAGAACTTTTTCCCTTCTGATGTCCAAACTTTTGGCAAAAACCTTCTCAAGCCTAAGAGAGCTAGAAACACATTCTCTTTTTAGTTTTGTAAMGGAAACTGAAGGAGGGGTTTGAGTATAGCCTGATATTAGCAGCTAAGCCTCCAAAAAAAAAGACCAGAGAAATCCCTCACTGACTCAGTATCTAACTGGGAGAGCTTGTAACACAGGAGAGAGACCAAAAAAATATTTGATGAGGAGAAAAATAGACATGAAGGAAAAAAAGGAAAGTTGTGGCTGGTTCATAACAGGAGTGTAGGTGTCAAAAATGGCCTTGTTCATCACCGGATGGTGCACTCAGGTCCCTGCAGCCTACTACTTTAGCTCTTTCCATAATTTCCCCTGGAAGCCTGGAGACACATCACAGATCTTGTGCACGGGTGAGGAGAAATAAATATGAAACGGAAAGCTGGATAAATGAAACATCACATCCAGGTCAGGTACCACTGTGCAGTTTTTTTTACCTGCTCTAGAAAATGCTCTTGATCTATTTGGGGATGAAAGGAGGAGGGAAAAAGGCAGGCAGGCAGGAAGGGAGACAAGATGAGGCAGGCAGGCAGACAAGAGGGAAGGAAGGAAGGATGGAAGGAAAGAAAGAAGGAATAGAAAATTTTCRGTCTGCCAGCTTTAACAGTGGTGGCACCAACGTGTTTGCCATGGAGGGAGGGCATAAGTCAAACCCAGAACATTTGTTTATGAGGTAACTCCTTTCCTGGACACCAACAACAGCTGATGGGATCAATAGTCAGTATTGGCACCAGCGACACTGCTTGGTAACCTGCTAGCAGGTGAGCATGGTAAAAAAAATCACCTGCCCATATGAACTGTGTAGTTACAGCTTCATTATCGTAAGGGTGCTTCCAATTCACTTTTTTCCTGATACTGAACTTCAGCAAATACCAACCTTGCATGTGTTTGTAGTGCTCTGGTCCCTCTAACATATCATTGAGGGCTGCACATGGCTTCAGAGACCAGAGACCATCACCTTCTCTGCAGGCTGCTGCTTGAGGTGTCGTCACTTCATACACCAAGAGGGGAATGGTTAGAGCAAGCTTATTATTACTTTAATTCAAATAGCAGTCAATGCTCACCACACAGATTGGTAATACCTGTAAGGTAACAAATATGACAGCTAAATGCCTGATGCACTGTGTGTCCTTGAAGGAAAAAGGTATACAAAATATAGACTAGAAAAAAATAACCTCTTTTTGTACTCCCTCTCTTACCTGTCCATGCTATCCTTCCCAAGTCCCATCTCAGAATCAGTACCCACTTCAGCTCAAAGTACAATCAGTCTTTCCCTTAGCCAAAGGTGCCCAGGTCTCATTTCTGTACTCACTGGCAAATAGAAATGGAGACGCAAGTTGGGAAATGACACAGGAGATTTATTATGGGTTACCCTTAATACAGAATGTATATTTAAATTATGTCATTGGTATCTTTCAACCTTTTTTCATTAATCTAAAGAAATATGCCCCAGGTTGAGATTATTCCCTGCACAGGGCTCCATCCTCTTTTTACATAATTACTGCATAATGTAAAATCTAACCACACGCAGGTGCTAGGGTCCAGGTCTCCCTCGTCCATATGAGTGCCCAGATCTCTAGGACAGAGTTTTTCCACTCTTCATGATTTGCAGCCTTTCCAGTGGATGCACAGACCCATCTATAGCTATTTTCTAAACAAGACTATTGCCTGTAACTTTAGAAGAGGTCAGTGCCTTCCTCCCCTTTCACCCTCATGAAGCCACAGCCCACAGCATGAAACCCATCCATCCTGTGTAGATGGCACAGAGCCATGTCCCCACGTCCTGGAACTTGACTTTGCATCTGCGGTGTCGCCACCTCAACAGGAGGCACAGAAAATGCCCCCATGTATCCTAAAATAGACAACACTCGACAGTGAAGACACTTGTTCATCAGGAGGGGAACTGTTGGTTGGAACTGTTCAGGGTCAAGGACTCTGGTCATGGACATCACTGGCCGTACAAGGAAAAAACAAATTCTGAGGATAAAAGTAATGCCTTTCTTTGCCTTTCTCCTATCTCAAAATGGAGATTAAAAGCAACCAATTGCTGAATTTCCCCAGACATTGTTGGACTAATCACACTTGGTCAGAGCTAGAAATGATCACACTCTCTTTAGGCACATCTTGATTTAATGACCAAAATCAGTCCATTTCTGGCTCTGCCCAGGTACATCAAGATTTGTCCTGTGCTGAAATTCATTATCGAATGGCAAGTGACAGCTCTAGGTGTGCCAGCCAAATCTCTGTGTTAGTTAGAGTCAGTTTTTCAGCTTGATTTCACTACATTTTTGCTCACCTGTGGATTAGCCAAGGGACACAGAGATGACATAAGCAAAGGCAGAGCTCTAGGTGCTCTGGGAGTGCTGAAGCCAAACAGGGAAATTTTACAGAGCACCAAGGGCCTCTGTTGCTGTGCAGTAGCTGAGCAAGGGTTGTGTTTCTTTTTAAGCATCTTAATAACAACTTGGTCCTGTTTTAAGAGCCTAAGTCCTTAAATGGATCTAGGATGTTTGTTTTTCAAGCGACCTGCATTCTACTGGTGCTTTTTTCCTGGCAGTAAACCGGCTGGTGCACATTCAGTCAGGCTGTGTCAAGCCTGTGTGTCGCTGCATGTGTCTGGTCACGAAGATTTGCAGAGCACGCCCCTGAAAAATTGAACTGTAAATCTAAGGCTCATCTCATTTTGCTAGGATGCTGGCAATGGCTGTGTCTGGGGCACGCATGGACCTGAGATTGCTGACAACAGGCAGGTGGACTGCAAATTCCAGCTCTCAGCAGAGGCAAGTAATTCTTCAAGGCACAGGATCCACACGTGAGAGACCTGAACATGTTTTTTCTTCAAACTCCAGAAGATTGAAACACTCATGGGTTCAATAGTAAGGCCTCCAGGGCAGGGCAGCAAGCTGGCAAGCACTCATTAGTTTAGCTATGTTTTGTTTTTACATAAGTTTGACAAAAAAATTTTTCTTTTCTTTCAACCTTCAGCATGGAACAGCTCAGCTCCAGTATTTATCATAGAAATATCTCAGCTGATTCATGACCGGCAGTATCTGGTTGTCATTGCTGACCCACTCTTAAGACAAAACAAGTCTCTACAGGGCACCCACTGAATCTAGCAAGCTTCCTCCACCTGCCTGCCGCCTGAATGGTGTTTGCCAGCTCACCCTCCAGAGAGAAAATTTATTATACCACTAACTAAGAAAGAGCCTTTAGAGTGTTTTAGTGTACTGCTACGGGCACTGTTTCCAAAGATACACTGTTAGGCTGTCTCTGTACTTTGGGATCACTGCTCAAGATTAGCAAGCTTACTAAGAGGAGTCAAATAGAGCAGGGAGGCTGCAACGTGAAATCCAAGGTGAATGGCCTGGAAACTGCTCCACATCTGATCGAAAATGGAAAAAAAATTGGAAACACTAAGCTACGCCTGGATTTCCTTTCACAGGAATTGCAGCATAGTTCTGTTTGCGTGGAGCACCAGTGGCATCTAGTGACCGCACCTAGAAGATCACCACGAATTGATGTGAACATCGAAAGACACGGTGTGGACTGAGGCCAGGGGATACATCACTGACCTGCTGGTGGTGATGGCTGCAAACCTGGTCTAACCTCTAGCAGTTAGCAATATTGCATCTTCGTGGTCAGATATTTTAGCACTTTTACAGAAGATGCTATCACGTCTTGCAAACTGCAGTAGTGAAATCCCCCACCAACCCTCTGTCTGTCACACCGGCCTGGAGGTTCAGCAGCGGTGTGGGACAGCTTGCCTCTCACACGATGGCAGAAGAAGAGTCTCTTTGGCATGAGTGGAACAAACACTTTCCAGTCTGGATGGAAACCAGTGACTCAGCGCTGGCTAGTGGGGATGGAGAACGTGTCAGGCAACACCAAGTCATCTCTCCCTCTGCCAAGCAGACAATAGTCCTTCTGTTCCCTCTGGAGAAAGGCCTCTTCTCCAAGAGCGCTAGGGGCCAGACAGTGAGCAGTATTGTTGCAGCTGGGTGAAAAGTTTACTAGTGCAGGGGAAACAGTATAAAAAATTATCATACGCAGTAATCTGGAGTTCAAAAGGGCATGATGTCTAATGGTAGTGTGAAAAAGAGCAGAAGACGATCAGGTTTACAGCTGTACTTTGGTGCAGATAAAACAGACCAATAGACCTACATTCATTAAAAAAAAAAAAAAAGAAACCCAGTTTCATGAAAAGATGTCATTAGGAGAGTAAGGAAAGCTGCAATTATAAATCCCAGTCGTGAAACAATTGTAAGATTTCTGACACCACTTTTGGTGCCTGGAACTACAAGTTCACACCTCGTAAGGCTTCGCTCAGCTCTCCTCTCCCTGAGAGCGCATGACTGATTGCAGGCGAGCTGTAAATCACTGGCTTTTCGAAGTTTTAACATTGGACTCCTATACCTATGCTGGGTGGTTGCTAGAGAGCTTACCTACTTTTCCTAAGAATAAACCTGCTTCCTTCTTGCTGGCCAAACCCCTTCCCTCCACAGGTGTCCTGGTGGTGGTCTGCACTGACTGGCTCCTGCCCTGGACTCTGGGCTGGTGTTCTACCCGTGTGTCATTTGGAGAAGCCACCGGAGCTGTAAGGAAGGGAAAGCAAAGTACGTGCACGCATGCAGCGGAGGAGCCATTATGGGCGGTGAGCAGCAGGAGCAGAGCAACACCACTGGGTGTGTCCGAATAGGGCTGAAAAACCAGTCGGGAACTACTGCCTGYGTGTCCTTCATCACTGCATGGGCTGTGTGAAGTGCTGGACCCGGGTTTTCAGCCATGTCTGACTCTCTGAGGGCCTGTGAGGCTTTGCAGCCTGTTCCCACCTCCAGCCCCTTTGGAGGATCCCTCCAGGCCAGTCCTGTGGCGTCTCCCCGGCGAGGGGAGGCCGGCCAGCCCGGCAGGGAGGAACCACCATGCGGCTCGCAGTGCAAGCRGAGCCCACAGAGGCAAACCGGCACACAGCAGGAATCACAGCGACAGCTGCTGTTTCAGGCTCACATTTTCTGGTGTTTATTATTCTTTTCATTCCTGGCCATGTCTCCATTATTATTATTCTTCTCATGTGAAGGAGGAAATTTTGCTACTGAACCACTGTTTGTGGTGCCTGCTGTGCGTGCAGCTGCTCAGATCAGCGTGCCGCTGGTTTGCTGTGGATGAACCACTGGCCTGAGCCGCTGGCCTGGCCATCCACCTCACCTCTGTGTGATGTGCACAACCCAGACAGAATCGGATGACTGCCCCAAGGGAAGGCTGTCTCTGGGTGCACCGTGTTCCTAGAGGACTCCTTTCTTAGGTGTTTCCAACCATTAGTGATCAGGGAAAAGATGCTGGGCTAAGCTGACCGGCATGGCTATCCTGATCTTCCTGAAAACTCTCATCAAACACACAGTCAATGAACGCAAGCAAGGGTTGGGAGTTCACAAAGGGAAAGCACAAGCCAAACGTAGAAAGGAACAGTTGCAAAAACTATTGAGTACTGCGATGCAGAAAGCACCCGTCTCTCCTGCTCCAGTATCCAAAACATGAGGCGCTGCTCAAAAAATTTCCCCATGTCGCCAACAATTGTAAAATATCAGAAAACCAGTAAGTGATAATGAAAAACTGTACACACCCTCAAGAGAAGGAGAGAGCGTTCAACATACCATCTAGCAGCCCTTTCTACCAGACCGGCAGGGCTGCTGCTGACAACCAGACACGGAGGATTACATCCCAAGTGCTGCTGTGGGTTGAGCGGTGCGTACATCCACCACATCCCCTGCAAACTGGTGCAAGCCGTGCTCTGAGCACACACAGGCTTGCAAAGCCTTTGGGCTGAGCTGGCAAACCAGCTCTGCGTTGCAGATCTGCAGATAGCGCGCCAAGCTTTGCCCGGGGTTGCATGGCCACATCCATCCAGCAATGGCCTGGCACACCTGCCAGTTAGCAATACTTAGTAGCCCAGTTTTGGGGCAGTGTCATCATAGCTACACCCTCCCCACAGAGCTGGCTCAGAGCACAGGCCAAGAGAAGCCAGGTGTGCCAGCAATGACAGCACGTTTTACCCCGGCTGGGATTCAAGCGTTCACTCCCTTTTCGACAGCTCAGTGTGCGAACCGAGACACAGTGAACTGCATCGGAGGGCTCTCCGCTGGCGTCTCCCTCCTGCCAGGGCAAGCTGGGAGCAACCACTGGGCTACCAAGTGGGTGGACAACAACATCACGGGATGTGGCTCCTTACTGGCATCAGGCAAGTCCATGATCACTTTGAACACACAAAGGATGGGCAGGGAGTGGCACGTCATGGATCCGACCCTTTGATTTGTTGTTTATAAACAAACAACCTAAAAAGAAGCACAGGCACCGAAGAGTTTGCTTTCCCTCAAAACTTCTTGCACCTTTTGCCTGGATGGGTTGCTCCTTCCCTCCTCCCAACCTCTCCATCCACATGCATCGCCTCCCACACCACCACCACGCCTGCCTGCTTATTTGTGGTAAGCCAGTGTGGTTTGATACGGTTTTATCAGAAAAAGACTTGGAAACATTTGTGGTTCTTTTTAAACCTGCGGTGAGCCAGTAAGTGCTGTATGCTGCTTATAGGACGAAGCACAGCTGAAACGGCGTCCTGCAGGCTGGGGGAGGCCGGGCCTGAGCATGGGCTAGCCTGACATGGTCTTACACTACAAACCACTTCTGTGTCCTAGATTGTGTTAAATATGTCATGTCAGTCAAAGTCAGCTTGTGCAAGCCCCGAAGGCTCTTCAGTGGGGAAGGATGTGCAGAAGATGCCCTTCACACGTGCACTTTCCTGCAGCATGCTGGACCCACCCTTCCCACACGACCCTCCCAGAGGAGTACACCTTCACAAGGACACTGTCACCAACACAGAGGTGTCCAAACACAGCTTGAGAAACCAGTCACCCCACCGGTCCCTGCTGGCTGATGACACACGGGCTGAAGGTGCTCGCCTGGGACGACTGCACATCTCACATCACTTGCAGGGCTCCATGATGACCCCCTGCCTTGAACGAATCTTCTGCCAACAAAAAGYGAGTAAAACTGGAGCAAACAAAGCATTGATGAGGACAGGGATCCATCAGGATGAATTTTTGTCTCTTCGTGCTTCAGCGGAGCTGGTATCAGATGATGACATCGGCTCCCTGCCACTCAGCCAGGTGTGACTGCTGCCTGTGGACAGGCACCAGGTAACTCATTGCAAGAATGTCAAGGAAAACTGCAGAACAGTTAAACCACCCACCTTATTTCTATATGAACAATTTCACATGGTTTAAAATACATGTTGTGGAGGTTTGAARCAGATTTAAAGTCTCTCTTGAATTCTGAACATGAACTTTTACCTGAATTGGAAATATCAGTGTAAAGGGCTGCATTTTATTTTTGCTTGAAATAATGTTTTGTTGCCTTTCTAGCAAGCACTTACGTTCTTTTGAATGGATTCTGGTAGGATTTTTGTTAAGTATACAAAATCATATTTTCCCTAGCTGCAGCTGTGGATGAAATCAACTGTTTGCTGCCTGCAATTCTGAAAAACTGATTTCTACCATCTAGCATTTTTACGCCCAAAGTATAGGCAATTTTGAATAATCTCAGAATAGCTTTGGACCTGTTTCCAACTTGCGGGACTGTAAGCGTCCTCAAAACAGAATGAAACGCCCATCCCTTGAGAGCTTCCATTTGATGATGGTGAAACACATTCTCAGAAATAAAAGTCAATCTGATCCTAATAAAATACTTTCTCAAAAAAAGACTCGAGGAGTTTAAAAAAACCCCAACAAACAGAAAGGTCATTTAGTCGCATGGAAGGGAGCATTAGTACAAGGAGGCCTCAAGGAGAGCAAAACGCAGAGGTTTATGTAGCAGAGGCTCCCACCATCATGCTTCCCAACGTCCTCAGTGCTGCCATACCACTCTTCCAAGCACAGCTGCATCACCAGACCTYGTTTGCTGACGATTCTTTAGGGAAAAACAACTGGAAACTTCTGTGGAGTTTCCTGGTTCTCTGGACCTTGTCTTAGCATTCCACCTCAGTACCAAGTGATGAAGTTGCTTTTGCTGTATGTTCAACAGGCAGATTTCAGGTAGAGAGTGAACATCCTTTGAGGTACTGAACTGCTAAAATGACATTCAATTTTCTCATCTAGCAGCACTTAAAGAAAATCTCCTGCAGCAAACATCATCAAACTAATGCACTGAGTTGCTGTGGTTCCTTCGCCTCAATCCTAACGGTCCAAGTAGAGTACAAGACCCTCAGAGCACACTCATCAATTATTGATTAGGTCTGAATTGCTAGAATTAGTATTCTATCGGCATTTCTTTCCCCAGACCAATATCCGCACAAAGCTTGCTAATTTTTATTGCTTAATCACATCTTAAGGTGTTGAAAACACATACTTGCAACGTTTTAGCAGTTTTTGCAGAATGACAGTCCTTTTATTTTTACTGGCTCAGTATACAGCTGCATGATACACTGAAGCTAAGAAAAATTGGGGAGAATGATTCACAGTAAAATTTTGAGAAGTCCATTTCTTCTAAATCGAGGCAGAAACAATTCTCATACAGTCTGTGATCAGTGACTAAAATTCTACATTATTTTAAATTCACTTAGCGCTATAAATAATCATTAGTGACAATACTACTATAACCTGAAAATAAGGCAGGGGCAAGATCTGATCTACATCTGTTTTACATTTATAGTGTTCATACTTGTATATTATTTTATATGCATACACTTGTATAAAACAACAACAAAATAAAACTGTCCCCACAATAATAAACAGGGTATATCGTACAGCTTATAAGTTATGGTATACAGTAAAACTGGTATCGCATCCTATAGGTTATGGGATACATTAMTAAATAGACAATGATATATTAATTCGCAAATTTAACAAAGAATTTTAAAAGAGGAAGAAAGATATTACATACAATGGGACTGATTCATCATTACTGCTTTTACTCCAGTTTGAAGTAATGGCACTTTTGTGTCACGGGAAACTTGGAAGCAATAAGGTAATGAATCACAGTCGATACATACAATTCAGCAGAGCTGTAGTATTTTAAGAGCAACCTGAATTTTTTGGAGTGCTTGATTTTGCAACCCTGAAGTTGAATTGTTCACATTTAGTTTCTCTGCCTGCCTGTTTAATGTATAGAGGAAAAAAAAAAGTACTTGTCTCGTGGTATTCACCAGCTTTGCTTTTTTGATTTGGAAGTAAATACTCAAGCTTATCACTTTGCCATTGCTCTTTCACACCAAACCAGAAGCAAGCCGTGGAAGCCTATGGCAGTCCCATGGGTCCATCCCACTTACATAGTGGCTGATGTGTTTGCTTTTAATGATAAGTGGCACCCTAAGGATCTAATCACTCTATTTATAGAATCTAAAACCCTAAACTACTTTGGAACATTCATATACTTTACCTACTACTAAGCTGGCAAATATGATTTAATTACAAGTCTGTAATGTAGATAGTAGCTTTTAAATCCACTGAAGTCAAGATGTGCCATAATATTCATACAACTACACATATAGTTGTACCTAATTCCTAATTTTGCAGTGCTGCAACTCTCCAGCAGTAAGTAACAGAAATGTATGTATGTACATATGTAACAGAAAAGGAGCAAACCAGTGTTGTGGATGGACTTATGTCTGCTATTCTCATGCTCACTGATTACATTTATATTAAAAACAGTATCAGCAGAGGACTGCTGTGGGAAGAGAAGCACAAAATGCTGGCCCAGTAGGTAAGTGGTAATGTCAGACACAAGGTGATACTTTTGATTGCTAGGGCTGCTTGTGCTTCTGTTAGTCATGGCTTCTCCAGCTACTCACAGAGCATGATGATGAGGTCTAATGGGGAAGCTGCATAACAGTCATAAAAACTGTTATACATGTCTGCTGCACCAGACAATTTGTCCTTCGAGCTTTGAAAGAGACAGGAGGCAGCCATGGGGGGCTGAGGGGTTAAAGGCAGCCGGTGATTTTATGTCTGAGTTAGACTTAAAGAGACAGTATGCTTCACACTGCAAATCAATGTTTATTTTACCACAGAACCATCAGAATCGACAACAGGGTGCCAGAGTGCATCTTCACTAATCTGTCCCATAACAACACGGGAGCACAATTTTCAAAGACATATATTTATACATCTGGTAACCACTTTTGTCCCCATTACTTACTTAAAGATTAGAAATGCTTTGGGACACACATACACACACACACATTAAAAAAAAAAAGCAATACAAATTTTTTGTTGCTGTCAGAAATAGAAAGTGCCAGGTAGTACATCATCGTTTCCTGGTCCCACTGTTGCCACTGGCAGACTTACTGAAACTTCTGCTCATTTGTGGGAAGTGTACAGTCGGCGTTCTTTCAGTGGGGCCATACAGCCCTAAATTCCTGGCTGTAGCTGACTTCCGAAGAGGCTTGACACTGGGAAAAGGATTGAAGACTTGCGGCTTTGGGTTCCCAGGCTGGGGAGATTTAGACCGGTTTCCACTGTCGCTGGATGAACTGGAGGACTCTGATAAACGTGGCTGGCTGGACTGATGGGATGTTGACTCGGCATCGGTTTTGTTATCTGAGGTGAGTTCCAGCGCTTCCAGTTTTAGCTGAATGACTGACATGTTTGTACTGTTGTCTGTAGAGACTGGCTCAGACGACTGCCGGTCAGCTTTTCGAGTAGTCCTGTCATCCAAACCACCTCCTTCTCTTTCTCCAAAGTCAGAATGTTTGGAAGTCTCCTCCTTTGCACCAGGACTATTTGTTTTACAGCTCTCGCTCTGCTCATCTATTAGTCCTATGGTATCCCCGTAGCCCAGCTGGCCTTTGGCCCTAGCAATATTCTTTCGATGAACTCGTATGTGAGTGCGCCATGGAGAGTTCAGTTTTGTTTTAAGATCTTCTTGGGGAATGGGAGACATCTTCCCTGTAGCATGACTTGGGATGTGAATAACAGCATTTTTGAGAGACCTGTTATTCAATTTCATCTTCTTTCCTAAAAGGAGGTGGTTTATCACCGGGGAATGGTTTACCTGAGAAGGGAGGAGGCTGGTAACTGGCCCTTTGTCTGAAAGAAAGTGTTTAAAAGAAACACAGTATTGTTAAAGAACAAAACAAATTAATGTTCTAAGGATCCACCACCAAATTTGATACCTTTCTTGAGGTATAGCAAAGGTTTGTAGGACTGACTGCTGTTTTTTTTTAAAAAAAAAAAAAAAAAAAAAAAAAAAAAAAAGGGGGGGGGGGGAAACCCCAACAAAAACCACTGAATCTCTCTTACATCTTGGAGTCGAACACAAAGCTGTAACTTCTATAATAAAGATTTCCTGTCCTCCCTCCCTGGTTCTTACCTATGGGTAAGTCCTGAGCCAGGAATACCACGAAATAAATCATAACAAAAATAGCTTCTCGATTTTTGGAATTGCACTGTAACTGATAGTTTAACATTAATATTGGCTTCTGATCTTTCCCCTCTCCTTCATTTCTTCTCTCCTTCCTTCCAACCATGAGAGGCAATTCAGTCCCTATACGAGGTCGGTCAAATAAGCCTTTCCATGAGGCTTGTGTGACTGGAGAATGAACCAATGTATTCTAATGGATAAACTCCACCAACTCTTTTCTGTTAGGTCTTCTTATTAAACCAGAGCAGTAGACTCAGAATTAGGTAATTAGATTACAGTTTGATTAAACCACAAACCCAGCCCCGCATCATGATTAGTAAGATTAGAAAGGCTTGTGTTTGGGGTGTGGGGGTTGGCAATCCTTGGGAATCAACATTTTACCGTTTGCACTGTTTCTGCTGGCTACAGCCTTTGTTCAAAGCAAATACTTTGCCAATATTTAAAAAAAAAATTCCTTACAAATGATGTTAACGTTAATGAAAAAATTGCAGCTCTATGTATTCAAATGCTCCTACTAGGATAAGTTTAGACAATCTAGAAGATTCAATGCTGACTCAGAAAGATGACACCCAAGTGGAGAGCAATGAGTGGGGTGGGCTGTGTTCAGCTTGCACACCCACTAAAACCTTCAGCTGCGCTGTTCATGCTAACCCCCACGTTGAGTTTGCCAATTGGGGAAATAGACTCCGTAACATGGATTGCTAAATAACAGACTGATGTCCAGCTCAATCCTCACAGCAGTATCGTTATGGCTAGGTAAACTGTCAGCCACAATGGAACACCTAAGCCAGTTCTTCAGCTGTGTAATTTGCCATGCCCAGATGAACTCAGAGGAGTTAGGATAATATGGACCAGCTAGGAATCTACCTGCCACTTGGTCTGAAGTGTACTCATCTCCTCATTTCACTTTTTCCAGTGCATCAGTATGTCAACTCCAAGAATGCCAAAGATGTAAAGTTTTTAGTCAGAGAGATCAACACAATGCACCCAGATAGCAAAGACACTTTTAAATACCATTGTTCAGCTGGTCCCTGGGACCTAAAAAAATCCCAGGGTCGTCATCTTCAGATCCTGACAAAAGAAGAAAAAACATCACCTTCTCATTTAAAATCTGTCTGTACGAAGTGGTACCCACTTTACTACTAATGTGTTATATATTCCGCCAGTCTCTCTTGTTTTGTCTATTTGGTTAAATGTAAAAAGAATGTTGTTTGCCTTGTCTCCTATGATGAAGTTAGCTTGTAATAAATCAGTAAATGAAGCATGTTTTGATATGTTACCTGCTCTGATATACACATGGTGAACCTGCTGTTGCTGCTTCTTCTTTATCCTGGAATATTGCTTTTTCAGTGCATTAATATCAGTGGTCATACGCTCCATCATCATGCTGTTAAAAGCAGCATGATACTCGCTTCGGCAAGAGTCTATTGCTCCTGGACTTAATTCTGCGATGTTACTGCAACCCAGACTTTGTTCTTCATTCTGATCTGCACAGAGTGGGAATAAAGTGGAGATGAGGAGTTAATTGGCATACTCAAGAGTTCCGCAGATTATCTACAAGGGAAGATGTATGGGAAAGGAATCTATGTCTGATTCCTATTGTCTTATTTAACTGTAGCCTTTAATTAAAAATTTATTATAAATATGCATATTTAACAAAGCTGCACTATTTATAATGAGAAGTATTGCATTTCTAGAACTACTGCTTAAGAATAACAAGGGTTTGAGGGGAGTTTAAAGAGTACAAAAGTCAATTAACATAGCAATGCAAAGTTATACAGCACAGTTCTTCAATTACCCAAAAGTACATCAAGCCATCACTAAAGTAATTCAGAAACCGATTATTAAAGACACTCAGTTGGTCAAAGAGGAGGCTAACAATGCAAGTTATAAAATACATTACAGTCAAGCAGGCATGAGATTAAACAACTGACCTAGTGATACAAGCAAGAAGCATCAAGAAACAGTTATATCACCACAGGGAGAAAGCTGCTAGTAGCAACAAAAGGGATAGGCAGCTGAGGATCAGGCAACCTGAGAGCATCTGATCAACAGCTGCAGAGCAACAGCAGCAGTGCAATTTATTTTCACAGCTGTTTCTGATGCGCCACCAAACTGGCACTCCAGGGTCAAGGGGATAATTCTTTTTCAAGGGATGTTTGTTTGTCTTTGGCTTAGTTTACAACAGCAGTTTGATGTTCTGACAAAGTGCTAGTTTGAAGCAGCAGGTAGAGACTTACACTCCCTCAGGAAGGGAAAAACAAAACACCACAGCAATCAAGAGGAAAATTGCAGCTTATAGGTCTCAGCAAAACCAAGCCACGAGAATGATGATGTGTAATCAGGTAACAGCGACTGCTGCATCAATCTGGGTTTTTTGTGGGGGGAAGGTGGGGGTGGGTTGGGGATAAATAACTACAGCCTCTCCCAGGATATCATAAAATCACTGTTGATCCAGTACCATTTCATAAAGGCTGCTGCAAGTTAACAAATGATCTGCTTTTCTTGTATGGATCAGAATGTTGTTCTGCTTGTAGAGCTTGCACAGGTGAACATACAATTCTGTCAGAAATTTTATTTCAACATGGAGGGATTTGAAAAATAGTGACATTTTGCCAGAACACCTTAAGCCATAACCAATTTTATTAAAGTGTGAACATACCCAAAACATACAACAGGCTGAAGGTTTGGACAAAAGGGTGGTGAAATGACCTGAAGAACTCACTCACTGCTAATAAAGGTCAAGATTATTTATTACATGTACACTCTTCAGAAAATGCTGACTACCTAACAGCATTCAGGTAGCATTTAGGTAGCGTTATTTCTTGGAAATAAGCATGGATTTAGGGTGGACTTTTTTCCCCATACATGTGCTTCTTTTTTTGTGGGTGTTTTTTTTAACCATGACTGTAGCCAAATCCTTAACACACGCTGTCATTTATTGTATACATACAGCCTTCAAACTTGACTTTGAAGACATCTTCATGGACCACAGAGCAAGTCATTTGGTACCTGCTGTAATCTCTATGTGAATATAAAATACAATTTTCATAGCAGCTTTCACAGAGGAAGCTACAGATGATTTCTGCAAGAATCATGCAGATTTAACTACATTTTCCAAAATGAACAAAAGCACTTTTACCTTTAATCTGTTTTTGGTATTTTTGGAGCTCTGGTGCCAAAAACCCACTTAATGGTCCAAGACAGCCAATTGCATTGGCAATTGAGTCTTCATCATCTAGGTCATTCTCCTCATCACTGTCTCTGGTTCTGCCTAGCCTCCTGTCAAATAAGAACATAAGAGAAATAAGAAAGAGACATTCTTAAGTATGATCATTACCAAACATCTTTATCTTTTTTAGGAGCATAAAAGGGAGGATGCCACCTGCCTTTTCACTATCTGTGTAGGGTAAACAATAACCCTATATGCCATAAGCAGTGCATTTCAAACTTACCCTGAAAGTGAAGTTGATTTTACTGCTGCGGGGAAAGGAGTAATGTTGTATGTGTATTTCTCCCTTAATTCTGCCAGTTGTGGGAAGGGAAACTGAGCCATAGTATAAACAGTCTAGAGAAAAAAAAAATTCAGCTTTTAAAATTGTCACTTTAACTAACAGTCCCACAAAAGATTTCTCCATGAACAGACTTTCACAGTCTTGCAGGATTAAAGGCTGCACATTCTCATGTGCTGTAAGAAAATGGAAATGGTATAGTTTTATGATTCAGTCAGTACCTCCTGTAAGAAAAATAAAGACTCACTAGAAAAATACACGGTTCAGAAGGGGGGGGAAAAAAAAGGAACAGATAACATGAGATGTAGGGTCCTTTTCAACTCCTGTACTTATTTAACAATCATTGTCAATCCTCTCCTTGCCAGCACACCAGAAATTCTCCTCCTCCAATTACGATTTCACTTACATGAATGCATCACTGAAGTTTCTGGGATCTTCCAGAAGACCTACGTTTCTGCTCAAGTATTCAACAAGGTATTGACACTAGCATAGATAGGAAGGAGCAGATCCTCACTTGATGTGGACTGTTAACAGATCCATTACTTCACCTGCGTAGCCCCAAGGGCTTGTGTGAAGGAAATCACTTCAACACAAAAGTTACGGCCAAAGAGGAAGGACCCAATGTTATCCAGCTAACTTTTCTCCTCTCAGTTTCTGGTTTCGGTTGTTGTTTTGTAGGTTGGGGGTTTTTTTGGGGGTGGTGGTGGTGGTGTTTGTTTGGTTTTGTTTGTTTTTGTTTGTTTGGTTTTTTTTTAAAGAAATTTGTTCTATGGTGAACAAAGAAACCTCTCTGCAACTCTCTGAACTCAACAAGTATTCCCTAGAACTTAAAACAAGGCCATAAAAAAAAAAAACTCCAATACATTTTATCTAGTTCAATACTCAGAGTTAAAGAAGATAAATAGTTGCAAATGCATTTGCTTTCAGCATTATTTTTGCTTTAAGTCATTTTGTAATAACAGAATGTGTGTCACCAGCCAACCTGGCATAAAGACACATCATAGTCACTGCAACATCACTGCTGATTTGTTCCTACCTATTTTAGTTGCCTTTTTTTTTTCCCCTGCTTTTGTACACTTATAGCTATTCAGGACTTTCAAATAACTGACACACAATTCATTGGGAGTCTCAATGTCAGAAGTAAAAAGAAAAACATAGCCAAAATATAATTTCTCATAGTTTCTCTGAAAAATCATAGCTTTTCCCCAGCTTGAATATTAAATGTCATCTGAAAGACAGTAACGTAAAAATTTCWCATTAGCTATGACAGAAAATCTTCTCTTTTTTTTTTTCCTGTTCTATTAAGTCAGTGACATTTTCATCTGAAGGCAAAATGGCCTCAATTAAGATGAAAGGAAATTTTGAACAATTTCTACATAATCCATTCTTGAACTGTGCCTTGTCTGTGCTAAATACACTAAGGAAAATCGCAAACATGAATTCAGTACTAGACCTTTCCTGACAGAAGAAGAAGAAAAAAAAAAATGTTTCACCAACGGCAATGATGCAAGCAATGAGGAGCAGGAAGGACCCTCCTGGCTGGATCAGGCACAGGGCAATATTGCAGCTTAACAGGCTTCTGTGTGAAAATGCTTTTACAGTTCAAGCCATGCACAGACTCTAAGGCAAGGAGAATGCCTACAAAACCCCAGAGCATGAACTGAAGCTTTGCCACTCCATTAAACTACAATGCTACTGTGAAAGACAAATATTCTCTAGGGCTTGAACAGCGATTTCCCGGCAGTCTACCAGACGAAGGAATTTTATGATTTGGAGAAAGACCCACCTCCGGCCCAACATGTCTGCCTGTTTGTTTGATCTCCACCACACTTCCCTGGTTTTTTTCCCCATATGTCTCAACTCTCTCCCTTCATAGAGAAGGAGGTGTGTCTGGAATTTATTTCTACTCTTTATGTCAACAGCCTTTTCAGGTAACTTGTTCCATATGCTAGTTACCCTTTAAGCGAAACAGTCGACTCCGAGTCCTCCATTTACTCCTTGCAACTACTGTTTTAGATTATGCTTTTAGCTTTTGCCTGTCTCCGATCTGTGTCTCTTCCAGATCCTGCGCAATTTCTTTCATTTAGCATACACGTTTTTAACTTAATTACTTGTTATCAGATTATAACTGGAGGCCTCGCTTGCCACCTGGCTAAGAGAACCACAAACAAATTTTATGCTGATGCAAGTTCCACTGGAAATTAAAAAAAATGTTGTCAGTCAACACCTGTGATCTCCTCACAGCAATGCTTCAGAGTCAAAGCATCCTGTTCCTAGTTTGTACACAGCCTTGGATGCCATTTGGTTAATTCTGGTGAAACTGTGCCAGAGGGAAACAGCCTACACATATGAAGCACGATGCAGCCAAACTTACTATCTTACTTATGGCCATAAGGAACAGATTCTGGGAACAAGAAAAAAAGACAAGGAAAAAAACACCTCTCTTCTCACCTTAAATCAGTAGCATTTGTCAATCCTTTGCCTTACCCTAAAAATGCAAAGCCATCTACACCCTCAGCAGAATACCATACAGAAGGTTTTGGGCTGTGGCTTCCAAAAGAGGGTAAGCAGTTTTGCTCAAACACACCCATCTCAAAAGCCACCTCACACTGGTTTAAGGCTCCTCTCTCTTTTCACTTTCACTAAGAAAACAAAACAAAAAGCAAACCCCAAAACAAACCCAAAAGAAAACAGACAAATTGCTACTCAGGTAGAAAGTTAACAGTGAATACCATCAAATCAGGGTAACTGTCTATGGGAGATAGTCTAAAATGCTAGGGTACTACAGAGGGATTAATCCCTGTTCCCCTCCACCACAGTAAACACACAGGGATGCCTTTCCTTTTCCTGTTTGCTTCTCATCTCCTCTACACTGGAATGTTTCTAGGCGTTCAAACTGAATTAGTTTAGCTGCTTATAAAAATGCTCACTTTCTGAGAAGGCATGAAAGCGTGTACTCAATCTAGCACACGCTGTTTAGAATATCTGCAGACACCTGGCGTACAGCCTTCTGTCTCCATATTAGAACCAAAGTTTATTAATAGGCCAATAAAATGACATTACTGAATACCGTATTTGTTTAACTTCTAGTCCTGAATACATACCCAGTCTAGCATCTGATGTGTAGAGCGCTTACCCTTTATTTACCTAAACTGTTCAATCTGAAAAAGGAGGAAGCTGTAGGCTTGCTTGCTCCGCCGATCCCTCCATGCTCTTCTCAGCACAACATTGTAAGAACTCTTGCCATGCAAGGGCCAAATCTGCAAAAGCTTTAAGCCCTCAACCCTAAGTGTATGTACTGTCTGCATGGGAGGGAGGCAGGAAGGCATTTTTAGTGATAAACTTGCACCAACTATACATGCTAGTGGAGAGAATGAGGACAAAAGTCCTCTGATCTACTTGAGACATCTGCTCTGTCAACACTTGACCCTAAAGCCATACCTCCCTCCTCGAACTTCTAAAAGGAAACAGGCCTTTTAGAGCACAATTTGTTTTCTAGTGGTGGAGAAGTGCCTGTTACTCTTCACTGGCTTAAGTGAGCCTGGACAGATAGTTCAGATGCAAATGTAAGTGTCATGCAAGTCTAAAGAAAAGTGGGATGATTGCCACCAGCAACCTTTACTGAAATGCCTAGGGAAGGCAGAGTAGGATATTAATCCTTTCCTGCAGTAGGATACTAATCCTTGAGCCACCTTGTAAAACGTATTAGATGTAAATTCACTGTTCTGATTTTGATTAGGGGAAGAAAAGAAGAGGAAGAAAAAAAAAAAAACCAAAACAACAACATTTTGAAAACAAAGCAGTCTAAACATTCATCTCTGGCTGACTCCTCTGAAAAAGCCCAAAGCAATTTAAAAACCAGCATCTTCAAGCAGCCAGGATCCTTTCATTAATGCAATGGTTCATATTTCTTTATTATCTTCTCCAACACAGAGAAAATTGTTCAAACGCAGCAGCCAGGCACATGGTGGCATTCATATCCCCTAATGGTAAACAGTTGTAGTGCCTAATTCTCTCCACTTACAGTAAAAGGAGCCTAGAGCGAACACCTCAGATRGAGACGGCTACACTGCCAGTGCCTGCCTTTGACTTGAAGAATGCTATCTAAGCTGTAGTGTGGTTTCTTCAACTGAGAGGACACACATAAAACAGACACGCTGCTTCTCTATGCAGAAAACTTAAACCTGCTGCACTATCCATATCAATAGCAATGCTATTCTACCTTAATGCTCCTGTCTGTCACAAAATACACATGTACACTATGAATACACATATACTTTGCACCAAGTGCTTATTTTTTGCTGAAGCACAAAAAGACTGCTAATTTAGTATACTTGTAATTGCAACAGTTAAAAACCCAAAAAGATCCTTCCATCCCTCCAACCAGTAAGCTACCTATGCCTTATCTTCCACTACACACAATGGCGAAGAAAGAAATCCACAGAGTCACTAAAGCCCACTTCAGCTTTCCCAACATTACTCTGTCACAAATGCCACATCTTGATTTTGTACTGCACTTGAGACCAGGAACTGAAACACAATGAATATGAGAAGGCGTCAGCTTGGGCCACCCTCCTCATGCATCCTCAATATCTGAACTGCCTCGTGAGAAACCTTAACACTTATTTAAAAAGCATCCAAGTACCTCTGACCAGCTGCATTTCCATTTTTGAAGCAAAACAAAGCCACAGTGCTCACCTCTCTCATTCCTAGAGCTCCCTCATTAAACAAAACAACAGCAATAACAAAAGCCAAAAATCTGAAAGCGATCCTTTACTTCAGAGCAGTACTTCACCAGACAATGGAAGTGTATTATCGCAGACAGTCAGTAAGTTTTGCTTCCAATAATGGGTAACAGAAGTCACCTGTTAACTACTGTAATAAACTCATCCAACCTCATATCCTGAGACTGACTTGGTTTTCCTTCCCCAAAGTCAGGCAAAAAATTTCAGACTAACTACGTGCTCTGTATTTGCACCCATTTAATCACCATACTCTAACTTGTCAAAAGCAAAGTTCCAGAACTGTAGCATGAAGTCTTTATAAAACATCTAAGTAGACAACACCTCGAGGATATCAGAAAAAAAAGTGTAAGTGCAAATCAATACAATTACATCTGTAATACTAAAGGCCCTTTCCTTTCCCAGAACAATGTGGATCTTTGTTCTCATACATGATGTATGCTTTAAGAATTCAGGGACTGCAATTATCTACAATGTCTTTGTTTATTGTTCACTGACGACTGTTCATGGCTTTGTTTTAAATCATGAAGGATATTTTTTTTTTTTTCCTTTCCTCACTTGATACACTCTTGTCTCCCACAGTGTCTGCAGAATGAAAAGGACACAATGTAATAAATAACTGGCCAAAACATAAAAATAAAACACCCTAACAATTATGACTACTAAAAGATTCTACACCTTACTTGCGTAAATCCAATCGGACATTATATCACAACAAACTTTCAGCTGTCAACATACAACCAATTTTTATCAGATGGAGCGTAGTAGTTCTCTATACTTAACATATAAGATTTTCACTTTAACTGCAGGTCATCTATTTGTTTCATTGACATACTAGCTCAACTCAGTTATCTTAAACTTTTATTCTTGGGAGAGTTTAGGTTTCTGCAGTATCTGAACAAAAAAGTAATTTGTTAGAAATCAGCACCTAAAGGACACACAGAAAACACAAACAATAATTATATCACAATTACTCACCTGCATGAGATCATTGCTGTCAATCAGACTGTCTTCCAGCATCTCCTGGGTCAGCTTGCCCATGGTACTGTAAAACTCATCTGCAGTTTCACAACACTCTATTTGCCTACATCAAAATACATGCTGGTTTTTTATTTTACTTTTACATATGATTACACACCTCCAAACCAAAACTGAACCTTCTGTCATCATAAAATACGCACTTCCATTAGTCACCTTAATTCTTTAGTTTATTGCAATCCTCCCTACACTTCCAAATAATAAAACTGCGCACATCACATTGGAAATACTGGTGCAGTAAAAGGATGTACTGAGCACAGCTTACTGTCCTGACTGCTCACGATAAAGGATTCATGCATGTCCAGACAGGTTATTCCCTCTGCCTCTTTCACTTCTACAACATGAGAATCAATAAATCCCGCCTCCTACTAGCACAAGGGAGCTCTCCCATCAGCTCAAAAAGGGAGCATAAAGATTTCGTGACTGCCTCATCATCATTCTTCACTATGCACCAAACGGCTGAATTCACTGGCTGAACTGTCTTTTTGTCAGACTGGAACATATTTGCTGGCCAGAAAACATTGCGGTGGAGTAAATTAAGTATAAGTGTATTTGTATACGTCATTATATTCAAAAAAGCTGAGCTCACATAATGCAGGATGAAGGAAAATTCACTCATATCCTGCATACTTGTGAAAGCTATTTCTAAATTAGAAATGCTTGTTTGTTTTGGGTTTTTTTTGTTGGGGGGGGTGGGAGGGGTGGGTGTGTTTGGTTTTTTTTCCCCCACACTTTTCTTTAGATTTCTACAAACACAGAATCACCCACAGAGTGTCGGCTAGAGGAAGAAAAATATGAGTAATATGCTTTTCTGAGTTGCTGTTCTACATACATTAGGGTCAGCCACTAAACATCCTCTCCCATCAAGTGAAAAATCTGTTTTACTTCTATCCCAAAAAAGTGCATTGCTGGCTACATATTGTAGCCTCCCCTGTAAAATACAGCTGCTGGAATGATCAAAAAAGTACACGGCCTTTTTTCTTTAGGATTAGAAGAGGAAGCTTCCCTTGATCTTCAGTGTCTATAGAGAACAACCATTGAACTATGAAACTCCTTACTGAAATCTTAATCATTCTTTTAGCTAAACTATTAAGTAGTTAAAACAAAACAAAAACAAAAAAACCCCACAATGGGTATGTAGCCAGTTATCGCAAACTTACTGCTTACCTTCCCTGATACCTTCCATCTCTCATGACCTCCACATACTGCTTTCTCTACTGCACCTATTTTTAACCTCCCCATTCCTTCAGTCTCCCTCAAAACAGAAGTATGATTGAACCACCCACATTTTAGGAAAAGCACTTCTCACCCCATTTTCATGTCTAGAAAGATAGTCTTGAGAAGTATGAACATCATGAGACTATGATCACTGTTTCAGGCCCCACTTCTTTAAATCCCCCTGTTCTATTTCTAGCAGAGAAGAAAGAGGAACAAAATCACAATCTTCTCCCAGCAAAGACATAGTGCCTGATCTTTTACTTCCTCATCTCATGTGAGATCATCACAAGCTTACTGAATTTCATTCTTGTTCAGTTTTACTGACTCATCATCTTCTGGATCTCTAGTTATCACACCAGTGTCCCTTTCTGTTAATTGCCCCCAAATCTGCCAGACCTTCTCCCATTCCCAACAAACAATAGTTACAAGGTGTGCACTGTGGTCAGCTCATTCTTTTGGACACATTCTTATAGATTTCTTCATTTTGTTCCTTCCAATTTTCATAAAACACGTTTCATTTTTGCTTTAAGTTTTACGGTAAAATCTTCAAAGCAGTGACTTTCTTTTTTATCATGTTATGAGTTGGAACATTTTTAATTACAGCTTTTAAGTGCACAGAGACCCACTGCAATAGGACCTTTTATCTAAAGGTATGGTACAAAGTAATAAAGCACAATGAGACTACATATAGCTTAATCCTAATGCAAATGATTCATGCAAGTTTCATTCATGAACTGAACAAATAAAGCTCTTAGGAAATTATTACTCTAATTATTATTCTTCAGATTATAAATTAAATATATTAAACAAAGTCTCTTACAATGCTACTCGCCTGCAGTGCTAATTTATTCAGAAAGAAAAAAGAAATGAAACCTCCAAGGACAGAGTTGAACATAAATCCCAGTGGTTCAGTCTCAGGGCAAAAAGGAAGGTGAGTGTTAAAGGCATCACAAGAAAAATTTGATGCAGCTGCTGATGCCAGCTGAAAAAAGTTTCCAGCTGAACTAACATCTGCTCAACCTGTCAGAGCTCACACCTCCCACTGAAGTCAGTGACAAAACTCATTTCTCCGGGAGCACTGTACACTCTTTGGAATGCAAATATTTGCTATGACAACAGAGGAGTTTAGAAGAACTAACCCTCTCTTGTGTTTTGTCCTATGTGGTGAGTTTCCAAGGCCATAAAGGACTATAATAGAAACTTGGCTAGAATGTGCTTAAAAGCAGAGAATTTCATGACAATTTGTTTGCAGGCCTTAACAGAAAAGAAACGTCTAACACTAAATCGTTCTCTTAGTAACACTGAACTCTTTTCTTGGGTATAGCCAATGGGCTCAAATCCTTAAGTCTCCTTAAGTGAAAATAAGGGAATTAAGTTTCCCAGCTTCAGGTACCCAACTAAATTAGGTAGTCACCCTCAAGTCTCTCTGTATGTCTTTCCACAGAGTATTTACCAGCTCCCTCAGAGGTCTATGTTCTGGAAAGTCCAACCAACCTTTTAGCATAGCATGAAGACATTATACACAGACAATGCAAACAACTGGAGACATTTCCTGCAGCAAGCATCAATTAATTATCATGCCCATTCTGACATGATGTCAGAAGCACATGTTTTTGGGGAAGCCAGAGGCACTTTGTGCAGCTTTTTCAAAGCAGAATCATTCTCCTGAAAGATTGCATCTTGTTTAGAATTGAGAACACACTCTTCAGAACAACATAAGTTACACACATTGCTCATACCGAAAAGAAAAATCAGATAAAAGTGACCACTTACTCGCCTAACTTTGCCCAGATAGCCAAAGCTACTCTCAGTATAATTTCAGAGCCTTCAAAGAATACTGAATCCCAGATCTTCAGAACTGTATGGTTAGGCAGGCAAGTGGCAAAGAGGGTCAGAAACCACTGCATTGTGAAGACATTTGTAAGTGGGGGTTCATAGCCTCCTGGGGGGAAAAAAAAAAAAAAAAAAAAAAGCTTAAAGTAATTGTAATTTGCTATTATTTTACAAGGAGTATAAACTGCATACTGAAATCCACCAGACATTCTAGTACCTCTGTTATTGCTCAAAACTTACTTAGCCTGCAGCTGTCCAAGGATAAGCTGAGAAAAAGAGCGATGGAAAAATGACGTACTTGGTCACCTTTCATTGTGCTGCACTGCAAAAAGCTCTAAGCAGCAGCATTGGTTTTGGACTGTAAACCTTGGAAAACAACGCCACACTTTTTTTTTCTCTTATATCAGAAAGATTACTTTTCCTTCCCCAAAGCCATATGAGCTAAAAGCTTTTATAAAAAAGAAAAACAACAAAAAACACCAAACAAAAAAACCCCCCAAAACACTGCATTTCTTCAGAAACTAATGGCATAAGAAGTCTATCTACATGAAGGTGAAGGTGACTGTCTCTGTAAAGTTTTATCTGTTGTTTTAATATCCTGATTCACTGCCAGCTTAGCAGAAGCAACTGTAACACACACAGCTTTCCTTTTGGCTTGTTAAGTTTCAAACAAGGTTTAGTATTTCAGCCTGAAATGCTGAAGTTTTACTTTCTTGTTATGCTCAGAGAACACTTTGTGCATCYTAGTATCAACTGATGCACTGAAGGCCATGACCAAAGAGGCTGCTGCCTGTGAAAACACTTTCAAACAGCAAATACTTCCTTGATACCCTTTCTTTGTTTTTATATAGTTTGGGCAGAGTCACAGTTTATTTACATGGAACATGGTAGCAGATCTTTTCTAAGATGGAACTCAGGGTGCACTTAGCTTCCAGACTGAAAAAAACCCCACCCACCCACCAACAAAAACCCCACCCTCCCCAAAATACTCCCAAATAAAAGAGGGGGGGGGAAATCACAGTGCAAAGCCAGTTTTCAGGTAGCAACCCAAGAAGTACTTGAGAGTTTTGTACCTGCATATTGCTAAGCATCCAGGTGAAGAAATACTAACCAGCCACCATTGGCTCTCACATTGTAACTCTCCCCAGAACAGCTATGTAAGCGAGCAACTGCAAGGAACAATGGTAGGACAGGTATCTTGGGCTAAGGCAAGAAACAACCTTTTCAAGGTAGCCCTTGTACTAAGCTGTGCGTTACAGTGTTGTCACGCCATGCATTTTATATCCTTGTGAACATGACTCTGTTTGCAGTTAGTGGTGGAACCGGATTATTTCCCCTTTATTTCTTCCTGAGAGTGCCACCTATTTATGTTAAGGTTATCAATAACGGAAACCGTTATCTTTCACCTTAACAATTTAAAATATGTATTCTAAGCAATAAACTCACGTGAACACTTAAAAGACTGTATTTTTAGACCAGTACTCAGATGAAGCAATAGCAAAAAGGAATTTAATAGCATTTTTTGTTGAACCTACCTCCACTTTCTCTGTTAGCAGCTCTTTGCAGGGTGTCTAAGTGCTGGGACAGTTCAGGAAGCTTCATTCGTAAAAGATCTCGGAAAACAGCCATATCCACAGAGAGAGCGCGGAGATTATTGACAAAATAGCTATCAGGAAGCACCTTATCAATTAGGTAAATCATGATCTGTGGGGAAAATGAAATATAATCATGTAGGACCTACAGAGCCAGTTATTTTCTAGGAATAACAGAAAAAAAAAAAATAGAATTTTAAAGTTCTCTGTTCACTACAGAATGGCCGGGAGCCAGTGGCAACACATGCCTCTGGTATCTCCCTTTATATGGGGAGAAAACATTATCATTTTAAGCATCCACAGATACTCTAGGTATCCACAAGCAACCAAGGTCCAAAGGCCTCTTGAAGCTGTCCAGAATTTATRAACCATTAATGGCCAAAATCAATGTCACAGTAAGCTGTACCCAAATCAGAAGCATTACTCAAACCAAAGGCAACTTTTGGYACTTCTGATGCTGTACATATTTATGAGATTCTCCACACTGTTGGAAAGTTCCACTGTCCCTTCTCTGGTTGTTAACTGCCACAACTAGAAGACTGRTCTTCCAAATCATCTTTTTTCCCCTCTCCAAAATGCAAGATACTGTTCTTTAAAAAGACATTCTCCACACATTTTACTGTGATGTGTTACCGTGTGCTGCACTTCATCTTGTCACTTTAAAAGGTGCTAAATTAAGCAGCATGAGACATTTTAAACAGACATCTGTTTCAAGTGAGATAGCTCAACTACATGGGTGGTAATRTATTAACTGGATACTGTCAAAATTTTCAGAATGAACAAATGCAACAAAGAAATATGCAGAAGTTGATGTATATCATCAGTCCAACAGAAGATGCTGACCTTCACTTCAGGATCTACAATCTCTATAGCCACTCTACAAACTGTATCCAGAGAGCCTGCATGCGGTCATCCCATCTGCTTCAACTCTCCATTACTCCTTTGTTAAAATTTCAAGAGAGCATCCTTATCATCTGTTTCATACAGCCTCTAATACTTGAGAGGAGCATGGCACCTTCATACACAGGAGACAATCCTCCTTCCAATCACTCTCTTTTCATAAGATGCCCACAAAAATAGCTTGGCAGACACTGGACTTCCAAGAGCACCACCTTACATAGTCTTACTGCTTCCTTTTCTCTCCCAGCTGTTTGTGACTACGTACTACCACTTGTCCTTGCAAGATTTTTTYGGGCAATAACAATCTTCTGTTCCGTGTTTTAAAGCATGTAGATCAGTGGTTGATACAGGCAAATCAATAGCTTTTACACATTTTTGATAGGGTTTTTTTGGTTTTTGTTAAGTTTTAAGGATTGAAAGGACATAGGTAATCAAAACATGGTACGCAAGTAAGCTGGAATCTCGTATTTTGCCAGATGCATTCCCTAGCCTTTGCTGAATACTGGGACACCTCATTGTCTTTTAAAAATACGCTTTATTTTGTTCAGAAATATTTCAACCAATGGAAGAATAATTTAATATAACAACATTAACTTACAACTATGCTATTTGTGTTTTCATTAATTTCTTACGACATATGCCATAAATCCCTACCTTAAAAGAAACCATTTTATAAAGGCTTTTACTCCCTTCCCACTGTGTGGTGGGAGCAAAATCAAGAAATCTCAGATATATAAGAGCATAGGGAAGAACAGAAATCTTTTTGCAACACTGAAATCCGTTCTATTTCACGGGCATGTGAATTGTTTTGAGAATGATTTTTTAAAAAAGCAGCTTCACACATTTACYAGTTTGCAATAGATACTTTCTTCATGACATCTCTCTCTCCACATTTCTTTTTATTATGACTTTCTAATATTTCCCCACAATAATGTGCACGAAAAAATGGTTTWTAAGTTTCAGTATCTATGAGACTTTTATGCATACTTTGATAGCTTCTATACATGCAAACTGTGATTTTCTTGCTTACCATAATTTCAGTAGGCTAACTTTGAGGTGTCTTAAGGGATTTAACTTAAACATGCTTACCTTAACTAGTGAAGACTCAAGCATCCCTGGCTGGGCATTCACTGAAGCTACCATGTTGGCTCCTGTGTGTTAAAGCCCCATGATGTCCGTAGTACCAGCTGTTTCCCAGACTCTGGGAGACACTTCCCAGACACAGAGCTTTTGTTTAACATGTCCTTCCCAGAAAGGGGACCTGACTGGCGAGCCCCGAGAATCCCCTTGTCCCTTAACTCCTAGACTCTGCAATAATCCAAACATAGTTTCCCCATAGCTCCAATCCTGAGGGCAGCTTTACAGGCAACAGCCTTTGCAGCTGTTCCGAAGTCACTCATCACTTGCTTTAGACAGCACAGTGACTACAACAACAAAACAGCCACATGCTAACCCCCAATTCCTTTCCCCCCCGCCCCATTCCTTTTTTTTTTTTCTTCCCCCCTTCCCTTTTCCCTCCCTCTTCTGGGGAAATTGCAACCCTGCAAAGCCCACACACTAAGCTTGGAAAAGAAATGGCTTTATTTTCCATTCTTATTTTTGCCAGGTAAGACCCATTTTGGTGCTAACAGCCTTCAGTGCTTTACCTCCCCAGGACAGACAGGTGCTGTTCCATTGCCTCCTTAGCACAAGGAGCCTGACACGGCTCACAGTAAAAGACAATCCAATAATATAAGGATGCACACAGTTCTTAYAATCAATTTGGACTTCATAAACCTTGGGCAATCGTATTTCCTATATTATCATAAAGTGTTTTAGGAGCTTCTGGACAGTATAAGATCACAATAAAATGTGACAAATTATAGTTAAAAAGACTGAAGAAATTTTTAGCAAAAATTATTGAAAGGAAATTTTACTCTCTAATATAAAGTAGGTATATTATGGTATTTTCTTCCTATTACAGGCACCTCTCTAGAATGAAGTATTAAATACCAGCTAGCTGGACTCTATTACCACAAGCTTTATATTTTAGGAGCTCTGAGTGAATTTAAATATTTACCATATTTAAATCATTGTCTAAGGCAAAACAAAGAGCTCAGTATCTCAAGAGTCACAGTCATCTTTTACTAATTTGACCCCAACTCACACTTATGAGCAAGTTGACTTAAGGAAATTTGCACATGATCTTGGCAAACCTTAATTCACATCCTGTAGTAAACTATTTCCATTTTCTGACATATAAATTTCATGAAGCTTTCTTTTAATTAGAATAGAAAAGGTCTAAAAAAATAAAACACTGTATGACTAATGTAGCCCAGAAAGTAGCTTCAAAGGGACTTACTTTCATTTTAAATATTTATTTTCTGTTTTCCTAGAATTTGCTTTAAAATGTAGCAGATTTATTAACTGCCTTGCATGCTACTGCCACACAAGAGATTGATAATGGAATCTGAAGGTTTCAGCTACCTGTGGTGTTCGGAAGCAAATTTGGGATTATGGGATAAGATATTCTAAAGTCAGTAGCAGTGTTCCCATTTATTTTTATTACGGCCAAGCCCTCACTTGYTTCTGTTTGAAAAAACTGTTAACAGTGATAACATTCAAACTGTTCATTTTAGCTCAGATGGGATAACAAACAATCTGCAGATATAAATTGGTTAACTCCTTTGAGTCCTGCTCCTTTAGGCTATCTACAAAATTCACGCACTGGTTTATTCTAAAGTTCGCTAACTAAAAGCAATCTTCAACAATGAAAAAAAATATTTTACTCACTTTCAGGGCATCCCCTTCATTGCCCTCCATTACTTCCAGAATAAGTGCAGCTAGTATGTTAAATCCTTGACAATAACCAACAGATTTATTCCACCTGGCATAAGCCAGCAAAACGCGTTTTAATACCACTCGATCTTGCTCTGCCTCCTGGCCACAGTAAGAACTGCAACCAGTTCGGTGAAGGTCCTTTAAAGAAGAAGAAGGAGAAAAAAAAAAAAAAAAAAAAAAAAAAAAAAAAAAAAAAGACAAGAACAGACAGAAAAGATGCGCATTTTCCTTCCCCCTTTAGTTCTCCCGCCTGTCCCAGTTTTCCTTCCACCTCCACCCTCCCAGTACATACTCCCAAAGTTGATGACAATGTTTCTTTTTTAATCTGTAAACCTTTAGCTTACTGAAGAGAAATAGGTTCAGCAAGCTCTTAAGTAAACAAGTTACCTAAAAGATGCTCATATGAAGTTGTCACAGAAAATATTAACAGATATCTAGGTTTCAAAGAGGCAAGACATAACAGCTGCTTAATTGAACAAAAAAGAGCAACTGTTTTTATTGAAGTATGAAAGAACTACTAGGCAACTAAGTTTTCAAAACATAAAAAAACCAGAAACAGTGTCCTTGAGACTTAAGCAATTTATAAGTGAAAGGCAAAACATGTACTACAATGTTTAATATTTCATAAGTAATATCTATAAGCTTACATTACCAAGTACAGGTGACAATTGTAATAATCAGGAACACAAAGTATTTTGCTCCGTGTACTCTAATTAAGGTGACTATAGAACACAATCTCTCCTAAACAGAGTAATACCTCCTAAATAGGTAAACAGACTAATATTTAAGTCACCATAGCAATACAAATCTATTAAGCTCTTCTCTAAAACTGCCCACTGCTTTAAATATTAAACATTAGCTGAGAAATATACATAGACAAATGTGTTTCAACTCCTGTGAAATAACTGAAAAATGCTCAATTACTATATTGTAAAACATAGTTTTTAATTCCAGCAAACATTTGTGTTTATTTATAGAGAAGAGGGGAAAAAAACCACTTATGTTCCTTTGTCTCCATTAAACTCCAGTATTTCTTTTAAAATAAAAAAGTAGAATTGGGGGGGGGGGGGGAATCAGTAATAGCAATTTTTTTTCCCCAGTTAACACTAACCAGACCAAAGCAGAAGAAGGACCAAAGAAGCCGAAGAAATAATTTCGGTGGGCCAAAGGGAATTAAGGTGTAATTTTTGCCAAAGCAGTTGCAGAAAACAAAATAAATCCAAATTCCATCTATTAAAAAAAAAATCACTTTTCATTAAAAAATTAAAGTAAAATAACAAATTAGCTGGCTACCTTTACTATCTGGATGCCCATAGAGTCATCATCAGGATTACTTCTTTCATTGAATGTGAAACGCATGGTTTTATCCCAGTCAATGGCTATACTGTGTAAGTACTGATCAGCTAGGGTCAGCCAAACCTAGAAATACACAAAGCAAGTCAACAAAACGAATTATTTCTCAGATAAAATGTTAACAGTTTTCATAAATACYGTTAGATGAACCTCGTCAGCTTCACCCATATGTGATCTGCTGTTAGACTTGAAATAAGCAGAAGAGGACTATATCTAAAAAAATTTTTGCACCGTTAAAGTAATACCTTGCTCCCTAAAACAGAAAGGAAGAAAACAGTTAGCATTAAGTGTCCAGATCTGTGAACTGCTTATAAAGGTGCAAGTCCATTGTCAGAAACTGAATCCACAGGGGCCCTCCAAGATGGAAGCACACTCCTGTAAGGACCCTCCTTGTCAGTTCAGCCCTTCTAACCTCATAACCAGCAAGGAGTTTTATAAAAAGGTAACACTGCTGAAGACTTTCCTCAAACTCAACCATGGATCCGTCTCCTGGAAACCCCAAAAAAAGAAATCTAGTGGTGCTTCTCTTTACCAGAGGTCTCTTCTGATCAACTTTGCAAAAGAAACAGCATCTAGTGTTAACCATTTGGGATTGATCTGAAAGTATCGCTTGGATCAGAGTAACTTACTGTTACAAGAGGGCTTCCTAAACTGTTGGTGCTACAGGGAGTTCTGAAAACAAACATTTTGATTATTTTTAAAGCCTAATAATTACCAGAACAGATTTATGCATGTGTATCTAAGACAAAGGCTAGACCTTTATTGAACATTTGAAAAGTTCCTGAACCATGAAAGATGCATGACAGATCACACAATGACAACAAGTAACAATAAAGGATCTTTCTCTTCAGGAAACTGAAAGAAATCATGAAAGCAAATTGGTCAAGTTTTATATCAGCTGTTAATTCACTCAAGTGAGAAAAGCAATTCAGACACTTCCCACAGATTTAAACACTTAGATAGTTGCGTGATGAAGGAATTTATAGACAGCTCCCAGAATCTCATGTTTTCTGCATTTAAAGGTCCCTTCCSACACTTTTGCAAAGCCACCCATGCGGAGGAATGCCGCTGTTCTGCCTCCCAGCAGCCTTTGGCACTGCTGACATCCTACTGATGTTGTTTGACTGGATTCTTTATCTCTGCCAGCCCTAGAAAACAAATGTCACATGCCACAGCAATAATGCAGATGTCACCCTGCTCCTTCTGCTGCCAGCAAAGGAGGCAATCAGCATGCTGCCAACACAAAATGCTTCCTTTATTTTGGTATCAATCTTAAAATCATTGGGAAACCAGGGAATGGCAGTGAAGAGACCACATCCCTTTTCTTAATGCTACTTCTTTGGTTAGCATCACKTGGTCACGTGTGAGCAAACACAGAGATGGGCAGAATGAGAAGGAAAAGACAGAGATATGAGTTGGATGATGTGGCAGAGCATACCCTCAGCAAGTCTGCTGATGACACAAAACTGGGAGGAGTGGCTGATAAGCCCAAGGACACTTTGCCAGGCTGGAGAAATGGGCTGACAAGAATATCATGAAGTTCAACAAGGAGAAGTGCAAAGTCCTGCACCTGGGGAGGAACAACCCCAGGCACCAGTGTATGCTGGGGACCACCCAGTTGGAAAGCACCTTTGCAGAAAAGGAGCTGGGGGTCCTGGCAGACACCAAGTTGACCACGAGGCAGCAATGTGCCCTTGTGGCAAAGAAGGCCAACAGCCTCCTGGACTGCATCAGGCAGAGCACTGCCAGCAGGTTGAAGGAGGTGATCCTTCCCCTCTGCTCTGGTGAGACACACCTGGAGTGCTGGGTCCAGTCGTGGGCTCCCCAGTACAAGAGAGACTGGGACATACTGGAGAGAGTCCAGCAAGGGGCCACTAAGAAGGTTAAGGGACTGGAGCATCTCTCCTAGAAGGAAAGGCTGAGAGAGCTGGGACCATTCAGGATGGAGAAGAGAAGGGTCATGGGGGATCTTATCAATGTATATAAACACCTGAAGTATACCTGGGTACAAAGAGGACCCAGCCAGGCTCTTCTCAATGGCGCCCAGTGACAGGACCAGAGACAATGGGCACAAACTGAAACACAGGAGGTTCCATCTGAACATCAGGAAACACTTTTTTACTGTGAGGGTGACAGAGCACTGACACAGATCGCCCAGAGAAGTTGTGGAGTCTCCTTCCTTGGAGATATTCAAAAGCCATCTGGACACAGCCCTGGGCAACCAGCTGTAGGTAGCCCTGCTTAGGCAGGGGGGTTGGACCAGTTGACCTCCAGAGGTCCCTCCAACCTCAACCATTCTGTGATTCTATGACCTCTGCCACTGATGTACCACAGARAAGTGTCCATGAGACTTACTGGAGTGTGGGAAAAGAACATTTCAGGAAAGAAAAAAGGCTGTTAGATGGATATAGTGATTCACTGGAGTTGTAGATTAAAAATAAAATCATAGTGGTGTGAGGAAAACAATGCCACTATAAGTCTTCCATTTCCTTCCCCCTGATTTGTAAAGAAGAACAGTTYGGTTTGGAAAGACAGCAAAAAGAAAACAGGAAAAGGAAATTAATCTGATGCATCAAAAATATATGGAACTACATATACTTTATAAAGCTTTAAAACTATTCTTTTTATTAAAATTGCATTTTTAAAGCTGAGATCATGTGACTCAGTTTTATAGAAAAGATGAATAGACATGCCTTTTTTT
The DNA here is from genome assembly GCA_035582835.1 of Phoebastria nigripes. Classification (NCBI taxonomy): domain Eukaryota; kingdom Metazoa; phylum Chordata; class Aves; order Procellariiformes; family Diomedeidae; genus Phoebastria; species Phoebastria nigripes. Next base: position 191,380 of record JAYKAV010003192.1, read on the forward strand.
AGGCTAGGGAACTTCAAACATTGTTGAAGAAAGCAATAAAGTAAGTTTATCAAAATCCCACTGGACCTATTCCTACAACACTAACTCTGCAATTTCCCATTAATGGCGCMCTCTACCATTCTACATCACTCCTGACTCTGAACTTCCCTAATTTAGGCAATCTGCCTTTCCCCCATCAAATGTTTCTGCGACCACTCTTGTCAGCACTAGCATCTATCAACTTCACCTTCATAAGTATGACAGCCTACACTGGAGATTTGCTCCCCTTTCAGTTGATCTTCAGCTGTGGGGGCAGCTTCACCAATGCAATTCCTTGAGACTGACAGAATGAAGCAGTAACATCTGCAGCAGAGTAAGTTACCTAAGCCTCAAGCAGAAAGAGCCCGAATATTGAAAACACCATCTTTACMTGTCTTCTCAGTCTCTCCAGCTGCCCTGTGAGGTTATCAATGAAGAATGTAAACTAGGAAAAATCCCCAGTACAACTTAAACTTAAAACTTCCAAATATTTGTTGAAAAACACTGATAATATTGATGTCATTCACCTCTCCTGAGAAACCCACAGTCAATACGTCCCACAAAGCGTACAGGTCTACCTACCTTTCTCCGCCATTCTTTCGGTATGCCTGTCGGCAATCTGGCCACTGCTTTGAGCGCATCATGCCACTAAAAGCAAAAGCATCCAAAAATGTATAAAATCCACCATTAGTTTAATGCAACAGTATAGCAACATTTACAACACTGCAGAGATGCACACTCATTTCATTTTACTGCACACATTTCAGAGTTTAACTGCTTAATCCACTCACAGGGAAAATACAGATTAATTAATGATATAACAAAAATATAATATTCTAGGACACAAAGACTTATGAGATATCTGAGTAAACAATGAAAACCTATTGCATTTTCCGAATACTAATGGAACAGCTCTTGATGCAATTGCAAATAATATGCTGACATTATGATGACAGATGCACTTTTGAACTAGGGCAAGTACCGTGATTGAAGAGAACCCAGTCCTTCATAAACTCAAGAGAAAAATGAATCAAATTACCTGCTGAAAACCATTTTGACCTAAAGATGGTTCAAGAGTGAATTTCAATTTTGTATCAACCCCTAGAAACAAAAAAGGAAAAAAAAAAAACAAAAACATGGTCATTATTTTCATTTAGCTCAGAAGGGAAAAAAAACCCACAATTGAAATAATAACACCAGATTTCAGCTACGCGTTTCAACAACAACATTTCAACCTGTTTCTGTGAATTCTTGTCTTCACAGTGGATTCAAGGCACATGTTAAGAAGTAGATGGACAAAGTGTTTTTAAAATGCAGTAATACCCTCTTCACTCTAGTAATGTAGTTCAGCACAACTCTTTTCACTAAAAATCATGTAGTTCACTATTCTACAAACTATATTTGTGCACTGCAAACTATCATATGCATCCACAGAAAAAATATATACAGAGACAAACAGTTTCTTTCCATCTATTTCAACTTCTTGACATTAAATCACTCAAAACTCGTTTCTAAGTTTGGGGTGCTAAAATTATTATATTGCTCAGAATATCAAATTTTCTATAATTCCTCAGAACATAAAGCACATTTGGTCAGCATTGTCATTTAAGCTTAGATTTTATTTTGGCCATATGAGCAAGTTATTTTAATTGTTATAAAGCATGCCTGCTAATAGTCTTTAAAATACGATAGTACATAAAATACTAGGATCTCAAGTTTGGCCTACACTGGATCCTGATTGTGGCACCAGAGTGTACCATAACACTTTTAACTTGCTTTATATTCCACATTTTGAATGTACAATTCTTCGGTCCTTCAAGTGCCGCTGTCCAGAGCTCAGGTGCTGAACACCGCGTAGCATCACATTCCCTCCCTCAAGTCTTCTGGCATAAAGAATAAAGCCTTTCTTTATTTTTCCTCCATAATTTAATACGATGTATTGCTCCCTATTTAAAATTATGTTATTCATAGCTTCTTGTCTTTCTAGAATATCAAGCCAAACATTTTTAAATACATATTTTAATAGCCAGATATATTAAAAAAACCAGATTTTAATCCTGCAAGGTTTTAAAAGTATATAAAGTCCATGCTAATAAACTCAGCAGTAATGCTCAGTGCTTTGGAGGACTAAGCCTACGAGTCTGACAGAAACCAAAACTGTAGTGGCATTTGCTAGTTATGGAATGTAAAATGCCTTCCAGCATTTGCATACTGAAGTAGTGATAAGTAATTTAAAAGCCTTACTGCCTGATAAATATATATTTAAAGACAAAGCCTTCTCCTTCAAGGCTTCTTTTTTTTCCTTTGGTGTGGGGAGAGGGAAGAGAAAGAAAGAAAATTCACACAAAAAACAGTATTCTTTACAATTTTAGCATTTTAGAATTGCATCACCGAGACCTGGGGATTGGTGCTTTCATTTCCCTGCTTCAGATTTAAAAGATGTGCTTGTCAGATCTAGAAAAAGAAAAGYTTCAAACTGTAATAGAAATGTCTTGAAAAAACATTAAAGGATTAACAGTTATTCCTGGAAGTAATTGTTTATTAGTATTCTTCCYCATACCTCCATGGCACTCAGCAGGGACTCCTAATAGATAAATCTCTTCATAACAATTCAAAGCAATGTAACAATGCCAGTAACCCACTAAGATGAAATTGTATCACGTTTGCCATAAACGCAAAAAAGTGAGTCTCATTCCCACGCAATCTAGTGGTAAGTACTGGAAAACCCTAATACATACAAAAAGGTATCACGACCAAGAACTCCTTTTGTTAAGGTAACAGATGTTGACATGTTGTCTAACACTGCCTTGTAGCAAAGCAGCAATAGCCTTCCAAAACAATCATGTATTCATTTCCAACTTAGCAGCCAAATATTAATCACTTCACAGTTTTCTAAGACTTAAAGATCCCAGTAACAACTTCTCTCTTTGTCTAATAAGCTTCCTAAGAAAGATGCAAGCAGAGACAGCCAAGTCTGCAAAAGGTCAAGCACAATAAGATATAACCTCAGAGTAAGGCAAAATGTATCTATCATTTACATGAACATCATGACCAGGGAGCTCACACAGGGGCCCGCATAGCTGTCTCTCTTGATTAAATGAGACTGCAATGAGACCCTTGAACCTCCATCTACAGAAGTTGACATGGCAGACAATTAAGACGGGTGTCAAAATTACTAGAAATGAGAATAACATCACGTGGTAACACCAGACTACATGGCGCACTCTCTTCAGTATGGCGAGGAACCTCTCGGTCAGGGCATGCACTGCAACCTCTTGTAGAAGCCATGGAGTCTGTGTCCCCTTACTTGTTCCCAGTTAGAAATATTCCCAAAATCAAATTATGTGATGGTTTTGTGATGGGGGAGGGGAAGAGCCATGGGGAGTGAGCCACAGACCATACAGGAATAGTTCCTCATTCCTATCCATTTTAAAGAATTTACAYTTCCTAAAACAAAAAAATTACAACCTTGTTCAATAAAAATACAGCAAGTAAGCAAGTGAAAAAAAAAGCTGCAACACAAACAGTTCAGACAGAGCAAGGAAAGGCTATACCCACCCAGGAACTTCCCAGGGCATCTGCAGGAAGGCAACCAGAAAGCTGGGAGCAGCATCTCATTGCCTGTTACTTATTTCTGGCACAAGAACCATCTTGCTATGTGCAGTTTCTGCGCTCTTCACTGAATTTGTCCTTGGACTTTAGAGCTTCAAGGAAATTAAYGGCTATCCCTATTCCAACCTCTCTTGGTTTGCCAAACCTTCCTACCTCCATCGTTCCCCTTTTCCTAACAAATCTCCCACCCCTGCACATACTACACATACTACTTTTTTTTTTTTTCTTCCTTCATGCAGTCCTGTCATTTTCACCCTGTCCACTTTTGGATCATCACCAGCCTTTCCCCAGAGCCTTTGTCCACATACAGTCTTTTCTCCCTTACACTTCCATCGTCTGCTACATCTTACCAGCAACTCCCTTTAATTCTGCATTCAGTTGCCTTCTCCCCACAAACTAACTTATATTCCCTGATAGCTTCTTCCCCCCTCAGTACCCCACACTCATCCAATCCTACCACAGACCTTCTGCACCCACTTTCACTGGATTTCCCCCTTTTTGTCAATCCTCCATCTCTGGGCCACATTCCTCTCCATTACATAAACACATGCTCTTTGCAGAAAAGACCCCTTGGGGCCTTATGGGAACTTTTCTTCCCAGCTCCTCTGCACGGACAGCCTGGCAGAAATGTACCATATATGCAGCAATAGTTCCTACTCTCGGGGACTGTGAGCACTGTCAGTACAACAGCCCTTTTACATCAAGCCAGCCAGGCTATAGTGTCATTTGCCATATTAAGTATCACCTCCAGTTCATACACTTTCAACTGATGCTTCATACCTAAAAAGCCTATTAACTTATGTAAGCAGCAATGTGTTGGGAACACATATGAATTATTAGCTCCACAAATACAAGTACACACAAAGGTACATATGTTTGGCACCAGTCAAATTTCTGAAGGGTAGGGGAATGCCAAAATAAGGCCTGTTCAATGCCCTTGCAACCAGGTCACCAGAAACCACTGCAGAAAAGCTATTTAAAAAAGAAAAGGAAAAGAAAGAAAAAGAAAGATAAAATCCCACAAAACCCAGTCCCGTTAGCTTTTCCATGTAAAATACACGACTCCTGACAACAAAAGGCTGTAAGAGAGAAGATTGTACCCGTAGGATTCCCAAACCCTAACCGTCTTCCACTGCATGACCAAAATGTACACAGGACCACATAAAGAGCCACAAGAGGGGAGAAAAATGTTGTGGTCAGCCAAGAACCTGGGTGAAGGAATCAGATCCCCACTCCTCAGCAACATTAAACAAAAGGATGGGGCAACGTCTGGGATTTTTTCAGAAATACTAAACCAGAAAAAGCGTAGGAAGATGATCTATTCTGATGCATGTATGTGAGATATAAAGCCATAGCTTCAAATTTACAGAGCACATCACTGTAGGTTCTTGGCTGTACTTAAAAGCAGCTGTTGAAACCTCTCCCATGGAAAGCAAATAAATATTTTATAGAAAACAAATGAGGAAAAAGGCCTAAAGCAGCTTTGTGAGCAGCGGGAGTCCAAAGTTGGGGAAAAAAGTAGCAACGTAAACTACCACTTTATCGTCACTTTTGTTTCAGGAAGGTTCTTAGCCTTGCCCTGTAATTTACCTCTAAGTGTAGGTTTTCATCTGCAAAATGAGAAATAAAAGTAACATTCTGAGTAACTCTGCATGAAATCACTTTTGTCAGGAGTCAGAGCTCACTGGGATGTATCAAAGCACATGTAAAATCTGCAGTCTACAGAAACTTCTCAATACAAACAGACAGCTGATACAGACGTTAAGAAAATCTGAAGGAAACTTCATTCAGCTTATTTTTTAAGGGCTTATTAGGTGCCCCGTCTCCATCACTCTATGAAAGCATGCATCCTGAATGACGTTATTGTATTTACTTACACATGAACAATATGGAAGCCCCAACCCAGTGGGATTTCCTAGCTTTAAAACTATGGTATTCRTGGTTACTCCTCCAATCATCTCCCCTGGTCTTTGTGGGAGCATAACTAAAAGAATTTCATTATCCAGATAACATCATTACCTGGGATATTAGAAGACTACTGTAGGAGCAGGGGTCTGTGAGAATTACGAGTCAGGAAATCTCCTTGATAGCAGCAACCCCATAAACCTATACCAGAATACATCTGAGACCTTATTAATAATAGCATCCGAAACTCACCTCAAACACAGAAGCAGTCAGCATTGTGTGCTTGACGTACACACAGCTAGTACAATGGGAAACTGAATCTTACATATTTCTATGCATTGCTCTACATTTCAGTAGACCTCAGGCTTACATGTTTCATAAATGCCTAGGATTAGGCAACAGATCAACAACATTTTAGCTGCAAGTGACAGCTCTAACATTGTAAACTGAATTTAAATTTCCAATACTTCATAAAAAACCAAATGATCCAAAATTTTGATGGCAGGCAACTAGAATCTAGCATTCAGTAATGATCACCCACCAGTGCTTCTGCTGAGASCCCATCTCCCTGGAGCAAACACACGTTGTTGGCTGACCACTTGGTCCTTAAAAGATTTTGGTACCAAAGCAGGATCCAGAAAAAATAGCCGCAGAGCCAATGCCTTCCCCCTTAGGGAAGGCATGGTTGCGAATTTAGACAACACCCTACCGCAGACAAAGGCTGGGCGAGAGGAGGGGTCTCCGGCAAGCCAAGAGTTGGCAGGTTTAGCGGGTGAGGCTGAGGGGAGACCGCAGGGCCACGACGGCTTGGCCATGAGGGGGGTGACGGGGAGAGGGTGACGGGGAAAGGCTGGYGGAAAGCAGCGGCGCCGCGGCCCGGAGGGAAGAGGAGGGGGGAGGGAGACAGCAGGCACCGGGCACAGCCGAAGGGCACAAAAGCGCTGCGAGGCGGCAACGCCGGGCGGGAGGAGCGGGGAAAGGAGACGGGAGAGCTAAAGAGCAGCGCCGGGACCCGCCGGGTGGGGAGAGCAGGAGCAGCGCCCCGGGGAAGGGGGCAGCGCCCCGGGGAAGSGGGCAGCGCGCTGCCTCCCCGCAGGGCCCGCGGACGCCTCCGGCCTCCCGCCTGGGGCCGGCCTGGCTCCCCCGCCGGGGCTGCCTCGCACCGGCCACCAGTGCCTGCGCCCGCTCCCCAGCCTGGGGCGACCTCGCAGGTCCCCCTTCCCCCGCCCCGAGGCCGGCCCAGCCCGGGCGGGACCCCCGCCGCCTCGGCCGCCGCGCTCCGTACACCCCGCCGCGCCTCAGGCCGCGACCACGGCGCCTCACGCAGGCCGGGCCCCGCCGAGGCTGCCCGCGCCGCAGCGGCGGCCGCCGAGGCGCGGCCATTTGCCTCGGGCCGGCGCCGGCCGCCACCGCCCCCGGGCGCGCAGCCTCCCCCACCCCGCCTACCCGCGGCCCTCATCGCCCTCCGGCCCCGTCCTCCTCGCCGAGCCGCCCCCGCGGGGACGCGGCGGCCCGGGCCCCGGCCGCTCCCCCCCTCCCCGCTAAGCCGCTTACGGGATTGCAGCCACCGCCTCGCCGCCCAACCGGGGGGAGCGGGTTACCTGGCTCCAAGGTGCAGAGCAGGCGCGGCGCCGTCCGGGAGATGCAGCTGCGCTTCTTGAGGACGTTGCTGAGGATGGTGCCCACGCCGCCCCCCGAGCTCTGCCGCTTCAGGCATCGCCCCCCGCGCCGCAGCGAGCCCGTCAGCCTGTCCTGCCTCATGGCAGCCCCGGCCCGCCGCCCCGGCGGGCGCTCGCTGCCAGCGGTACCCGAAAGCTCGCCCTAGGGCGGCGGGGCGGGGGGCATTGCGGGTCGGGGGGCCCCGGCCGGGCTGCGCGGCAGCGGCTCTCCTGGCTAGCGGGGATCTGCAGTGCAGAGACAGCAAAGTCGAGGTGCGGGAGAGAAGAGGGAGGACAAGGAGAGGAGAAAGAAAAAAAGAGGAGAGAAGGGAAGAAAGGAGAAAGAAAGAAAAAAAAAAAAAAAAAAAAAAAAAAGAGTTGCTCCCGCCCACAATCCTAGCATCACTGCCTGAATAAACCAGCAGCCTCTCCTCCTCCTCCTCCTCCTCCTCCAGCACCACCTGGGATGCAGCAGGCGAAGGGGAGCAGCAGCAGCACCGGTTAGAAATAAAGGGAACCCAGGTGGCAGTGGTGGGGTTCAGCATGGCAAAGGGCTCCAAGACAGCTGCACAACCCCCAGGCTGCACATAGATCACCCAGCACATGCAATACTGACACGTCTCACTTGACACCTGTTAAGAGGGGGCAATATTGAAATTTCTGCCGAGAATGAAATGAGCTAAACATCCAGCAAAGAGACTTCTCACGTGGGATTCTGGCCTACAACTGGACACGTATAGATAGTCATGCTGCCCCTTTCAAAAAGCTGTCCTGGGAAGGAGTCCCACAAGCGCTACCAGACCATGGAGCAAGAGGAGGGTGATGGATGAAACAGGATCTCAATGCCAGGGTGGGCTGGGGTCAGGTCCTGCGGCCAGGGCTGCTCAGGGACAGCCCCAGCAGCAGTAAGAGCAAGCGGGCTGCACAGTTTCTGTGTTTCTGACTCCCCAGCACAGAGACTTTGAACATCAACTAAAATAACAGCCTTTCCTATGAATCTAAACTGCAACTGCACTTACTACTAATGACGTGCCATGCACTAAATAGTTAAAAGAAGCTATTCAACAGCATTTTATTAGATGCATTTTCCAGTGCTATTTGACCTAACAGCATCTTAAAAGGGTTTGATACAGGATTTCAAACTAGTGGTTTGATTGACAAGAAGGAAAAGTATTTGAAATAATGATAGCTTTTAYGATCTAAACCGCTCAGTGTTTCTGTGGAAGGAGAACAGATTTATCACACCACATTAATCGGGCTCAAGGACCAAGSTACCAGAAGTCTGAGTCTACCTGCCAACATCTGTAGCTTTGAAACAACAATTTGCTCCTTTATTAAAAAGATGTTTTTCTCAGCCACATTACAAAGATAGGAGAAAACTGGCAACAGATAAGCAGCAAGGCCAATTATATAAGAGATACACAATATAAAACACAGAAGCAAGCCTTTTTTTAAGATCAGTTATAGCTATCTTTAGAAGTTACTGTTAAGTTTTCAGAGAAGCATGATTTTGATCATGCCTCTTTAAATACCTGGTTTGGTTTTGGAGAAAAGTCACTACATTTAAGCTGCTAGCTTGCACTCTGAATAGATAATTAAGTCTGTGTGTTGGTGGTTCTTTTTTTAACAAAGGTGACACTTCCCTGCTGATGCAGATGATGCAAATCACTTTATTTCAGTGCCAGCTGGAGATGATGATTTAGTGGTTAAAGCATCAAATTTGAAATGAATTTATCTCCCTAGGTGTACAGATTGTACCAATGGGACTGTAACAGAAACATTTAAATACAGAAATAACCATGTAATCTCTCTAATRTTATTCTCCTCTTCCTTGAGCACCATATACGAATAGCACCACATCATTTCAAGAAGAATGTTTCAAGACTGGCTAACCCAACACCACATGCCATTGCCCAAAGTCTCAGAAGCCATAGCCAAAGTTTCAGGAACCATTCATTATCCATACAGTGAGAATCAGGCATCCCACTAAACTGAATATAATCATATGTYACCTTCAATTTTTAAACAATTACAAATCAGGTCTAAGACAGACATCAGTATTTAACTGATGAGGATAACCAGCTCTTGAAGTGAGAATTCGGTGTCCTCATTACTGCTATTTCTCCTACTTGTCATCTTGTCACTCTATAAGAAAACTGGAAACAATCAGGACAATCATTCTGTGACTTGGACGCGGCTACTTCTAAGGACCAGCATACCATTAAGGGGCTTTCCTGCATACCAGCCAATAATGCAACATTACTCTTAAGAAAAAAATGCAAAAATGAACTTCAGGAGACAAAGTGAAGAAGCCAAGCCATACTAATGGGTTTGATGACTCACTGGATCATTAGCACAAATGGATTTTAGAGACATGGATAAGCCTTCCATTAAGCATACATATACATATCTTAAGGGCAAGAGCCTAGCTTCTAGAAAAGTGGATGGCATTGGGTTTTAACCACTGATCAGGCAAAGCCTCTAATCTGCCTGTGGCAAGACATGTTCTGCACCACTCCCTGGACTTGCAGACATCTAAGCATGACCCTGCATGCCAGCACCTCGTATAAATTTGCCATATTCACCACTGCTAAGCTGTAAATAGTCTTCAATGATGGGGAAATTTCAGACAAATCACCATAGTTCCAAGCTGGTGAAGACGCAACAAATTTGAACACAAAGATGTCACCAGCCATCATGAATCTAGTTTGATCCACCAATGCAGAAGGGTCTGGCCATGTCCACAAGTCCTCACCTGCAATTACTGACAAGACAGATGACGCTCAGAAAGGATTTGGAAAAAAAAAAAAAAAATCCAAGCATTTTGGCTAGCCCAGATATTTCAGCTCCAGATATTTTGTAATAATCAACCTGAGACTTTGCTTTTCCCCCCCCTGTAGTTCATTTATTCCCTCCCACACAACAGAGTCACTTTCTGAAAAACCTTACCTCCTCATTTGGTATCTCTTTGCAGTCTTACCACCACCTGCTAACTGTGCCTTTTTAAGGCCAGAGCATACTTCATAAGAATACTAGTTCACACGTATAACTTGCTCGATTGTTACCATCGGCCTTACGGTGATTGGTCCTATGATCGCTGCCAGGTTTTGACGTAGAGAAACAAACTCCATTTACCTTAAACCTCCCCGTTCATCAGCCCACTTCTCTTCTGTCTGCACTGGGACAATGAGGTAAAAGACAGGCAGCTATAAAGGGAGAATGAGCACAAGCAGATGGGGCAGCGACAGGAACAGCAGCAGAAACGGGGCCACAGACCAATCTTGCTTTTAAAGAAAAGGACACATTTGTTTGCATGGAGCTTTAACTACCCAAACCCAGGATTGCTGGAAGGCACAGTTCACTGATTCTCTTCTGATGTGTGCAAAGAAGACTGAATGTAATCAAAAGACTAAAAATGGTAAGACATCTTCAGCTGGGTCACTGTATTTCATGAACTCCACATCCTCCCCTTTATTTCATAGAAAGGTGTACAGACCTCCTGTAATTCTGATTCACATCACAACATCTCAGTAAAATGGTGAAAGTTCGAGGAGAAAGCTTGTTTGCCATGCTTCTGGACACCTGTGTTAGCAAAAATACTTAAAGCAACATGTACCCATGAAAAAAATATATTGTAATAAATATATTGTATGATAATATTCTAAAATGCTTTGGGATGAAACATATTACAAATTAYGTTTAGGCAGCATCACTACACCGCTGCTGATACAGCAAATATCAGAAAGAAATATWTATCAATAGAATGAGGGGAAAAAATGTATTGCAACCACAAGGCAAAACCTATTGTTTGACTATCATAGGGCCATTGTCTGCTAAGCCCCAGAGTTCCATATACTACCTTTAAAAGCCCACAAAATGTAACCAGAAAATGTAACCCCATTACCACTTGGCTTCAAATAGCTCTACAGAAGTTAGCAAATCAAGAAATTTTAAATCTGTACCAACACATGTTCTGATGTGCATTCTAGTTCATCATGAACTTCAAAAGAGAAAAGATTTCACTTTCAAATTGTAGCGTATAAGAGAAAACACATGGAATGAAATATGTCCACCTTGGAAGGAAGAAAGGATAAGGCAGTTTGAGATTCTCCCAGGAGGCAAAAGTATTTTAAATACATTTAGCCCATTAAACCATCTTCACCACTGGAGCACAAAATTCCTATCCTACCCAGTTCTATATGTGTTCTATTATTAAACATCCCCTCTGCCAAAACCAGCCCCACTTCCTTCTGCTTGATCCTAAAAGCCTAAAAACAAGCCTGACCCACCTGGAGTTTCACACTCCTCCAACGCACAAGATGGAGCCACCTCTGACAGCTTGAAGAGAGGCCTCTGGCTTGTTGGGTCTTTGACACTGAAGGGGCAGAGGTGCTACAGCGTGTCCTTGAACATGAAAGCCCGCAAGGTGGCACAGCCCAGCACTCCTCCCACCTCAGCCTGCAAGTAGAACATCACCTCCTGCGTTGCCAGTACTGCTCTACAGGCTCTGTTACTGACTTGCTGCCTCAGACACTGCAGGCGAGTAGATGCTCTGGTCTACCAGCTAGCTGTAACTATTGTGTGGACCACCAAGCACAGAGTCTGTAGCACTGTTTTGCATATCCACAGTTGCATGAGCACATGAGGAGGGAGTCTATGGGTAAGAGTGGACAGATCTGTGTTATACAGAAGGAGAAACATGATTTTGGACTAACAGATTCAGTTCTGCCACCAAGCTAGTCTCTGCTCTCAGACAAGTAATCCAGGGTTGTCTTTACTGGACAAGGGATGGTTCCAGAACCAATACAAAAATGAAATTTTGCTACTGTATTTGTGCCTAGAGAAGGTTCATTTTATGCACTTTCAACAAGTAGGGCTCAGGAAAATGGTGCAGTGTGTTGACACACCACAGTCTCATCAACACAGCATGAATGTTTTAAACTTTTCCATTGCATTAGTCATCGTTTGTATCATTTTGCACATAAATGTCACAAAAGAGGTCAGGACCTCACTGTGTCCTATATTAGATATCACAGACAAAAAGAGCAGAGCCAATCCTTGCCTACAAAGGTATTCAGCGCAAATACAAACTACACAATGGACAGGAAATAACATCTATGATTTTCAGAAGCAGAGAACCAAGATTTAAATGATTAGTCTCAGGAAGCATGCAGCAGAGCTGAGAAACAAATCCAAACRTGCTCAATTCTAGTCCAATGCTTCCTCTTCCTTTAGACTTCAGGCACACAGCTTTCTTACTTCCCCCTTCAAAAACTGGCAACACAGTAAGTACTCCTTAACAGAACCTTCTCTTAAAGGAAGCCCTAAAACAGCCCACTTGTTCTTGGAGGGTTTAAGACAAACAGAGGATCTGGGGAATTCTCTTACTAGAGAGCACTCTGGCCATGGGGCTTTGGTTATAGCTAAGATGTCTGAAAGAGAATATTGCCTGCACATTGTTTAGCTATATCTATTGAGGACTGATCTAGAGAACATCATTAAAACAGCACTGCTTAGTGTAGTGTGTATCTTTCAACAGGAAATTMATCTACAAGACTATCACTCCTGTAATAAGCTCACAACTGTATATACACTACATGATTCTTCAGCTTATCACAATCAGGATTCAGCCAAGAGAGAACTTCAGACTCAAGATTCTTCGTTATCATCTTTAGTATTTTTTTTTTGTCATTCTCCCCCTTCCCTCCCATACACACTATCCACTCCTGCCTTCTATACTACACATGGGCATACACTAGGACAGGATTGATGAGAAAAGAGAAGGTCCCTTCAACAGAGCCAGGTCTCCTTGACCCCAACATCACCTGCCCACAAATGTGTGTTGTAATTTATCTTTTGGGAGTGATGGACAGTTACACCTAGTAAGTGTATTAACAAGTTGAATAATATTTATAATCATATTGCTTCTTGAAATTTTTGGCAGATACAATACATCCTGAGAAGTATGCCAAGCTTTTCCAGCATCAATGAAAACACTTGAAATATCATACATCTGTAATGAAAGCATCTGTAAATCAGTTCTGAAAGCAGTTTCTAGCAGATTACAGCACAATGGGGTGGAGCCATGATGACCAGTTTCCCATCTAGGGAGGCACCACATTCATAGGCAGTGAATCAGTGCAGTAAGGCTGACTGCAGTCCCTCAATTCATAGGTTGTTCTTAGAATGGCACAAGATGCTTATGCAATCGGATCACGTAGATGAGCATATGAAAGCCCTCAAAAGCATCACAGGTTGCTAAAACAGAAGTACAGATGTCCCTGTAACCCCCTTGAACCTGCCTATAACCTCTCTCCATTTGTAAATACATAGCTATTCCCATGAATGAGGGAGGTGCAGAAAGACTTGACATCTGTACAGTACCAGGGCTAAGGCCAGCAACAGCAGAACTGCATGTACCTGTCTCCCAGACCGATGCTCAATCCAGTAGAGCATGAAGCCCYGATTTTCCCGAGTTCTTTAGGAAACCACTCAGCAGTAAGCTACAAGCTTTTGTTAAACCTGTCTCTACAACACAATCACATTGAAAGCTAGCAATATGTCAATATTCAAACGCTTTACATCACAAATTACTAACTCTCCTACGTCACCAACTCACCATCACACGATTAAAAAGCTAGTATTCTGCAGCATCTGGAGTTCTCCTAGGTCAAACTGGTTTTGAGGATAGAAGAATTAAATTGGCTGATAATTCAGCAACCCTGAGCACACAAGTGACAGCAACCAGTGCCAATGGGCTGTGTACAAAGAGTGGCCTTCTTCACTCCAGGCCCATCACTGGGAATTGACTGTTCCCAGAGCTTAACAGGAGAGAATTGAAAGAATTCCTGAAAAGTAGAAACTGACTCATGTTTTTTAAACATCATGCACCACAGATCAGAGGCACCACAAATATTTCAGAAGAAAAAAAAAAATCTACTCTGACATTACAAAATAGTTGGGATGTGGAAACCTTTATCTTAACATAGGGTTCGATGGCTGCACTGAAAGGACAAGGCAGAGATTTAACTCAGAACTATCCATGTGGGAAACAAAAAGGGGCTTAAATAKAACATTGCTTGTTCACAAGACAGAAGGAAGTTAGTTCCCCTTATTATGCCAGTAATAGAGGACAACAAACTTGCACAACTGAGTACGCCTGATATTCTATTAAAGCTATTTGTATTCACTGCAGTGCCCATAAATCCTAATTCTGGGCTGCAGCATTATTGCAGTAGGTGCTGTACAAGCACAGCAAAAACCAGACTGCCTGCTTTAAAAAAAAGAAATAAGAGAAAARAAAACACATTAGCATACGGAGGAGCACAGGGAGACAGTGAGATGATATTGGAAAGCATGGTGCACCGTAGTCTTAGTATAAGAGCTGCTATTGTGTTTCTGTAGGCTTCATGGCAAAGATGGGTACCAAGGGACACACATGAAGGCATAAGGTCAATAAGAGGGCTGAGGGATTAGGTTTTAATCATCAACTCAAGTTCAACATGGCTAAACATCTACAAGGAAATGCCAACATTGGGGGAAATTGAGAAGGTGCTTGTTTTAAAATGTGTGGGATGGAGGTAGGAGGCATGAGCTAACCTTGAATACCGAGTAAGAAATGACAAGGAAGTGACAACAGAGAAGAGTAGGTTGTGAAGAGCTTTGGATATTAAAGCAATGAGAGCAAGACATTGACTAGATCTACAATGATCATAAGGGAAGCATAGGCACCTACCGCTCATGTGAACACCTACGTACAAACGCTAAAACGTAGGTGTGTTAATCGCAAGCTGAAGTCCACTGCTACATTTAATTCTTTGTACATATATGTGTTGTATTCCAAAAGGACAAAAGTACACCCAGCAAAAAAAGAGTTTGCAGAAGCTTTCTATGTCCCAAATGCTTCCAACAAGAACAAGCTCTTAATCAGAGAAAAATGATACATAAGTAAGTGGATGGATCTTCTCATGTTGTGAAATTGGGTGGGGGGGAGCGGAATTCAACAACAGCATCCAGGTTTCTTATTATTTTTTTCTAATTTGGTTCAACTGTATAAATAAACTCTAAAGTTATAATTGCCATCTGAGGAGCACAGTGATCTGTGTTGTCCTGATGAAGAAAATAAAAGAAATGGGGGGCGGGGGGGCAGGGAGTCAATTTATTTTACTTATCGCCTTCATGTGCCGACTATAACAGTAAAGCAGATCATATGCAGTTACATTAAGCAGACAGTTGCATCTCATGAGCAAGGTAAAAGACATGTCATGCAAGGACTGCTAAAGTAACAATATATTTTAACTGCTGTGGTAACGAGTAGCTTAAAGTCCAGAGTTAACAACTGGAATAAAAGTCATAGCAATGCTTACATGCTTGATAAAATATATAGAGAGGACCTTTTAAATTAAATACAAAGTAATGAATTGAAGTGAGGTCTCAGAAAGCAAATGCCTTTTTTTTTTGTCAGAGAAATTAACTGTCTCTACTGCAGCACAGAATTAAAAATATTATTTTGGTAAGGAACATATTAAGAAGAAAAATTGTTGAGGGGGCCTACATAAAAATATTACTGAAAAGCATGATTACAAAAATTAAGAAATGTTCCCTAACCTTGCTAAACGATATAAAGTAAATGCATATCTTGGCCAGTATTCACACCCCAGAATCCTGCYTAAATGCTACATGGTCATTTTAAAAAACAAATCACCAAGTCAGCAGAAAAACTAATGCAATATATGAAAAAAAGAATTCTGACAGGTATGATTTGTAGTCATGCTTAAGATAATATTTGCAGAAGAATGGAGGTCATAGCGGATTGCAGGCTCCCAGCTCTAAAACTGCGCTGCTCCTCCTTTATTAGAATCTGATTATTTGCTTAGCACCTAGCATAGAAATTGAATTTTACAGTGGATTGCCAGCTTCATTGGTCTGAACTGCTATTTCAGAAACAGCAAGATTTTAATCCCCCCACCATAATTAATGAAAGAAAAACCACTTGTCCCCAAGACAAGATTTATCCACAGACAGAACACTTTCAAAGATCTTAGATTAAAAAGTAATTGCCAAAGTTAGAAAAATTACTAACCACAAAACGCCTTTGCTTTGGGCCAGGAAGCACTATGGGAATGGAACCATGTTTATACATAAAAGTTTTCATATGCTGTTTAGTACTTATTTGCAGTAATGCTAAGGACATCCATCAAAGACTAGGCTCAGGCTGTGCAATGTTTCTAATGAAAGCCTTGCAAAGAGACAGGTTGTTCCTTCACTGCCCAGGGATAAGAGACTCCTGCTTCCAGCACGGATCTTCCCTCTTCCAGTACACATGGCCTCTGCAGACAGAGCTCTGTTACACAGGAACGGAAACAAAACCCTTTCTGGGGTTGGGGAGGGGAATGGGGTTCACTCCAAGAGAAGCTAATATAAGCCCCACAGAGCTCTTGGAACCACAAATCTTGATCAGTCAATATGGAAGTCCGCCACCACCACTCAAGTTCTTTGATCACATATACATTGGTTCCCATTTGCAGATGCCACTAGCTCTGTAAAGAAATGGAAACCTTCCCATAAAGTTTTGCACRTACGTGAAGCTATTGCAACCCCAAGTTCTCCAGATCACGTAATTCCTTTCATYTCCCACATGGGCCATAGCTTCACAGAGCACATTCTGCAAGTGTTGGAAAAGGAAGCAGCTAACAAAGCAAACGAACCTCAAACTACCACCTCCCCTTCCTGAAAAAAAGTACGTACGTTAGTCATTTAAGCAAGTTTGACATAGAGACAATTTTTTTGCTGAAGTTTGTGAGTAAGATGAAGAGGAGAAAATAGTTATCAGTCAYGACATTACTATTCCAAGCTTTTTTCCTCAACAGTTAAATGACAAAATTTCAGTTCATAACCCACTCTCACAGGAGAAGTTTATAGAACTGAATGTGTTTAGGATTAATCAAAGGCTCATTTAGTACTGAAGCCTTGAACCATTAAAATTGATTTTGAACATGTATACCACCACACAAGCATGAGTTTTGGTAACAGCAAAGCTCTGATTGTTTATTTACTACTGCGTAGCTTGGGACAACTCACTTCATTCCTCTGAACACATGCTTCTTCTACCAGCCTTCAAGTGGTCTCGTCTCATTAAAAGTTTGTTTTTCAGAGAGCCTTGTACCACGTTTGTCCAGTGACCAGCTCATTAGGTTCCTGACTCCACTGGGCCTCTCTAGGCATTACTATAAATATTAGTAATATTTAATTCCTCAGATTAGTATTCTTTTTGAAAAAAGATCAGCTATGTACATTGATTACCTCCCCATTCTGAGTTCCTTTAGTCTCAGTGGATAATTATTTTTTCTTCAGGATCTAAGGCCCAATAGCTATTGCTGCCAATGACCATTGGATGAGATAAGAAATGAGCAGTAACATATTGAAAAAAAAAAACCAAAACCAAACCAAAACCCCACATTAAACTGTTAGCTATCAACAATGCCTAATCCAACCCAAGAACTGTTCATGCTCTGTATTTTGGCCACATGTATTGTATGGATGGCAGGGAAAACATATTGATCAGTACCAGGTTGCTGTGATTTTAGGGAGGTAACTATAATTACAGGGAACTAAATTTAGAAGCTGTTTCACTGCTGGCAAAACATAGCAAGAGGTTTCCAGTTTTTACTAAGAAAGAGATATAAATGATAGGTTTGTGTCACTTTCTTTTTAGAAAGTGTTCTAGTAAGATGATGTAACGTGGAGATGGAACATGGACTTGACTTCCTTGGCAAATTTCAAGGGTATGTGAGGAGCACTCATTTACTGCTCAGTAAGTCAAATTCAGGTTATTAACAGCTTCAAGGAGAAAAGCATTTTACAATCTGAGATTCTCATTTAACTCTTCCTCCAGAGGTGCTCCAGCACAGAATTATAAGCAGGACTACTGATCCAAACAGACTAAGTTCACAGCCCACTTTTCTAACATCTTGTTTTTAAATGTCAAGCTTATCTCAAAGCTGCAGAAGCATAGCTGCTAGCACTGCCTGATGCTCCATAAATCAGTTTATTCCTAGCACTAATTATCCCAAGCAGCTGTTATCTTCCATTTGATCTTCAGTATCCAGGAAATCTTTTCTTCAAAGACTAACTCAACCAAAGAATGTTTAGTGTGTGCCATGTTCAAAGATAAAATGTATCTGTGTTACTTAAAGGCCACGAACCCTGTTGGGCATTTTCAGTGAAGCCCCATTAACTGTCCTACAAGTTCACAATGGTGTAAAAAAAAGAAAAAAAAGAAAAAAAAAAAAAGGCATTTCATTAGAAAAAAGGACAGCACAGTTACTTGTACTGAAGTGCAACCCGCAGAAGAATAAAAGAGGAGGTAGCGCAAAGCTAGACAAGTGTGAAAGACTATGCATACAATCTAATTGCAGAACTTTTTCTCTCAGGCTGTTTCCACATCCAAAAGCTTGTCAGAGAAAGATTAAAGATTGCAATGACATGGTATTATAGTTATGCAGCTCACACAGCCACCCCTGCTGTGAGCTTATATACACAAATAAACCCTTATATCTTGATTGTCCAACATTTGCCATAGATGCCATGGCTTTTCACTACCTGCAGGAATTGGAGCAGGATCTGTCATCAGTTCAGAAGCATGTAAAGGATTTGTGAAATACAAATGCACTCACGTGCACTCCTCACACATCACTCCTYCACACGTGGCCTTTGGCAGCACCAGCTGTACAGCCAGCTTCCTCACAAATTCCCACTTAACACAATGAATTTCTAGGTTATAGCCTGGACGCTGACAACGCCTTGCAGCAAAGTGCATGACGACTTTCACACACAGACCTGCAGGCTGGGCCCTTTGCTCTGCTGGGCCATGCACCCCACTCCTCCCTTCCCGACCAACACTCGCCCTGCCCCAGGCAGACATGCTGGGCTGGAGCTGGATGAGCTCAGTTTCACACTCTTCCTGAACCTATGCAGAAATCAGCACCTCGCCTCATTTAACCACAGTAATCCCAGGGTGACTAAATAAAAGCCTCGCTTTTCCAGTTTTTCAGGGAACTATTAGACTAATCCAACTTTACTGCTGAACAGGTATCCATCTGAATAGCTGCAAATGAGCAGAGGGAACAGTGGTGTCTGACAGTTATTTCTGATGTCATAACTGACTGACAGGGACCGTAGATGGAGAACAGGCTGTTCTGACTGCTGTTGTCAGCAAACAGTGGCATCCTTCCTTTGGGTGACTGCATGCCTCCTCAGTTCGGGCTGATCAAATGTTAGTGCTAGAGAAATAAGATATCACTGATTTGAGAACCACTTTGCTCAGACAAATTAGGATATAAGTACTACAAGTATTACTTGATAAGTAATCCAAAAAACCCCCCACACAATAATCTATCACATTAATCCCTATTTCTAATACTCAGGAAGTACTTTATGTAACAAGTACTATCCAATACATCAACTTTTCATGGCACAGCTGTTGTGAAAAGTGTAATTCAGTGCACTCAAAACTCTACATACATCACAAAACTAATCCTGTAAGGTCAGCTACCACTTTGCAACAACATCACAGTTACACGGAAGAACATGGAAAAGAAGGCAAGCAGTCAACCTCCAAGCTGTGTGCATATCCAAAATAAACACAATCTCAGGTGTAGCACTAACTCAACCATTTCACTGTTGTCACAGCTGCTAGCACACTGACAAACAATATTTACAGCATCCTACACCAAATGTTGCAGGACAAGAATTTGGTAGCGATTCCACAATCTACACATTCATATACTGAACAATCTGCATTTTTTGTTGCAAACTGGGCCTAGAATCAGCAGCCAGATTATCRCTTACAGAAGGATTTACTGAATTTACTGTTCAGATCCATGATCAGCAATGAAGTATTTATTCTGCAAGAGTAATTTTTTATACTGTAACCACATTCAGCTGTTACTATTCCATCAAGTTTCTATGTAACACAAAAAATACTGTAGAACTATTTGGGGAGTGGGGGGGAGTAAACCAGTTGTAGTTAGATAAGCAGTGGCTGATGCTCTCACCACCTCAGGTGACCATTACAGGGTGCCCCTTTCACCTGAGCAGCAGAGACCAACTACAGAACATGCCTATGTGACACACTTTAGAAAGGTCAATTTARCCCCACTTTGCCCTCACCCCGGATGTCGGCCATTCTCCAGGACAAGTAATCAAAGTGGGGGGAGAAGGAAGGATGTAGGGGTACAGCTCTGAATTTCGCAGGGCCCACAGTTTATGGAAGTTTGACACCATGGCTGGTTGACCAGGGTCCCCCAGGTCTCACCACACTCCTTTGGGTGAAGGCCTGCTATCTCCCAAACAGTTTAAGTTGCTGCACTTGGCAGCCTCCTGCCTGGCACAACATGCCATCAATCAGCTGATCCACAGCTCCTTGCTTCTGTGTGAGGCACGTTCAGGGCTCAACAGGCAGAAGACAACAGGCAGCTGAAGGTGCTCTCCTCTCAGAGGCAAGTGCTTGAGTTCAGCTGATCATTTTGCTCAGCTCCCACCTGGCTCTGAATGAGATGGCATTTGTTCAGATGGGGCAGGGAGGTATTTTCAATGGAGGTAAGACACTTCAGCAGTGAGAGTTARGGACAAAGAAACATAGTATGAAGTATGTGACATGGAAAAGTAAGGATTCATATAATCCCTAAAGAGGCAGAAGGAAAACATATGGCTCAGGAATGCATGCTGGCTCCTCAGCTCCCTAAACCAGCCTGGCAATCTCAGCATTGAGCAGCCAGGGAGTAAGCTGCAGAGATGGCTGGCTACATGTTCCCAGGAAGATCTCCAGTAACAAAGTTAGCTGGAACCAGTTTAATGGAAAGCTCTGTCATAAAATACCAGCTTGTGGAGAGCAAAGTCCTTCACAGCAGAATGTTATCTTTGATGAAAACATATTTCCAAATGCTAAAAGCACAATTTTGACTCTTCTTAGGATTAAACATTTTAACATCTTACTTGAAAATGGTTCGTTACATAACGTGAAATGAAAAAGGGTGACGTGTCAAAATCTGAACAAAACATTTTAGTTCAAAATGTAAGCTTTCAGAATTTTGCTTCATAAGCAATTGACTTTTGTGAGTGGGTGTTTTATTTCATGCTGGAACAAGATATTTTTGTTGCTGTATTCTTAAAGCAGAATTTCCCTCAAAATGAGGATTCCAGGTTCTGTACTGCTCTAAGCACTAGTTCTTGCAATCTTTTGAATGTGATATTCTGCAATGGCACAGACCACAAGAACTTTTCAGTCGAGATATGACCAAATCAGACAGTAAATCCAGCCTCTTTCTTTCTAGGAAAAAAAGAAGAAAAAAAAAAAAAATCATATCTCCTTTTTAACATCAGAAAAGGAAAGAAATTTTACTTCATCTTGGGAGTCAAGACACTGAAATTAGCCCCAAAGTGGCCTCTGAGGGACACCAAATCTGCACAATCACACKATTTGCCAAGTTGGTAAGGAAACTGATTGGACAGTTTGCCAATTTAGAATTTATATTACAGCTTTGTTTTTACAGTGGAGAATATCAGTAAGAGAAGATGGCAGTCAGCTGAAGTATTTTGAATTAGCCAGCCAAGGTCTTCTATGGACTCACATACTAGTCAGCTTTCTGGGGCTAGCACAGATCATCCTGAAGAGCTGGCTGGAAACAATGAAGTGGGGTGGTCTCTCCCTGTAGGGCTTACAAATGCTACTGCTCATCAATTAAAGATGTCAAAATTCATTACCTACAAGATCCATACTTGGTGTGCACATGCCATCAGCAGCACAATTACACTAAGTCTGGGAACTTAGTTGGTAGTTCTCTAGAAGAATATCCTGTGAGAGGCAATAGAGCAGCACAGTGCTATACCAGAATTTTACTGACTTGCTGATCTGTTAAACTACTTCCCCTCAAACTGCTTCCCCGAGTCTCAGCACCCTGGCTGCGCCGCTCAAAGACCAATTCCAAGATCATATTCTCATCAAAAGAAAGTAAGCATGGAATTCACTACCTGAAAACTCCCCAGGATTATTCAGTTAGTGATCAGTTGTCAGCCTTTAACACAGAGATGACATTTTTCATGTGGGTAACTTCCAAAACTGCATAAAATACTATGACAGCAAACTCCCAACAGCATTTAAAAACAAAAATCGTTGCCCTTGCAAAGCATCACCATCTTCATCAGTGTTCCACACTGTTCGTATGCTTGGTAACACTCATTTTTCTATTCTTTCTCCCAGATTCACTAACAGATATCCAGAATACACAATCTAATTTACATTAGCAAATACTAAACATGACACACACCTACTCATTGAAACATTTCTCCATGACCTGGTGCACAGCAATGAATGATGCTGTTTGCAGTCCTYCTCCTCTAAGCCTAGTGTTAAAAGCCAAGTAATCTTTCTCAGTCCAGGCTCCCATTGCAATGGAATAAGCTTTCAGATTTCCCAGGATCTTGGCTGGCTGAAGCTGAATGAAATATGATAATCAAACGGCATTTAATTTTGTATTCACCACTATAGGTGGCTCTTTCAAAGGGTTCTCCAGTAATATTTTTAAGCATCACACAATTTATTAATAATGCTGGATAACAATGAACAAGTCAGCTAAGAATACACTTACATCCACAGTCATTTTTCCTCATGCACAGCCCTTACCCAAGGGACTGGTAGGTGAACTTCACCATCCAGATCAAAAGAACTGCTGCCCAGTGGCCAAATGCAGCTTATGGACCAAGCGCACAGCTACCATCCCCACTGAGCCAAGCTCTGGCATCCCTAAACACAGGTTCTCTCCTTTTCTAATGGTCCCATTACTTCACTCCTTGCAAACCAGCACAGGACGTAGAATGGATTACAAAATCATTGTTAACCAATCCTCAGCCCACCTCCACATCTTGAGTCATAAGCAACAGAGAAAGCCTTCGCTCTATGCAGCATAACTAACAGTTTGATGAAAGAGCAATAATTAAAAATCAATAACAATATTCTATTTATTTACACATGTATTGCTACAAGTAGGCAACTGACTGTAAAGAAAATTCAGCCTACCCTTAGCAACAGTTTAAACAAACAACTTAAGATGACTATCACATTTTCAAGCTCATGATTCTATTTCATTCCATTTCCCTTTCCCCACCAAAAGGCTTCAAAGATCAGGTAGAACTAAATTAAGAACAATTCATTAGGAAAAACAAGAAGTAGCCACAAGCAACATTTCTTAAGCATGCATTTCAAAAAGCCACAGCATCAATTTAAAGGATCAAATTCATTAGCACCCACGAAGGGTAAAGACTAGTAATGTAACCAAGCACACAAATACAGATGAGGTAATAGGAAAGCTACTGAACTGAAACACGCGGCCAATTGAGTCATTTGAGGATGACTCACATGAAATCAGTCTCCATAAGAAGTAAACCTCCTATTTTAACCGCATCAAAGGAGGAATGTATTTTTGATAGATCAATTAAATAGTTATTGCTATAAGAAGTTACTGAAGCAGATTCATCTGGCTTCAAACATCAGAGCTACTGAGTTAAATATAAAATGTATTAGACCAATACCTTGAAAATGAGACATGATTTTCTAAATGAATGACCTGTTTCACATCCACTTGGAAATCTAAATTAGAGTTGGAGATGAACACAGCAAGTACACGATAGTCTCTCTTTTAATTGCAAATGTAACACTGGAAATTGCACAGACATTAATATTTTTAATTTTTAATACAGAACGTCCTCCTCTAATATATATTTCAGACGGTAAAGTGAGGAACATGAAAAGCAAATACAAGCTTAAAATTCGGCCCCTAATTTATAACAATGGAGATTTTGGGGGGGAATGTAGGGCAAATTGCCACAGTAGCAGCATTCACTGAGTAACTCAATTCTTCATAGAGAAAGAAAAAAATTAAATCAGAGCAATTGAGGTGTTCCAGGTTAAAGCGTATTCATACAACTGCAAGAGTACATCAAACTACTGGGAAGTGAGTGGGAAAAGACAGATAAACCACATGCATAATTTGACCTGCATGAATTATTCCACATGCACACAAGTGTTTGCCCCATGTTACAAGACATCTGATCCAGAGTGACAATCAAATCAATATTAGCTGTGTTAACAGTCCAAAGTACATTGTATTAAAGCTGTTCTTACACCTTTAATCCAACTTTCATCCTATGAACTAAAATTTGTGAATGTCTGCCTTGGTTTTATAACAAATGTTGAGGGAAGAAGAGGGATGGAGAAAACAGGTGAGCAGATAATTAGTGCATGCAGGAAAAAGACAAGGAAGAACATATGAAAGAGACCAAGGAACAATGCAAGGAAAACTCAAAGACAGGGAGTTATCTGACTGAGAGCCAGTGGTAGACACTGCACTGTCCACTAACGACAAGATGTAGGGAGGGGAAAAATGGAACAGGGCTGAGAGTCCAATATTTAAAGACTGGGATCAAGTGAGAAAAGCTAATAAAGAGTTAGGAAGGGGAAAAAAAGCGGAAGATGGGACAGGAGACACAGATGCGGCAGGACTGAAGCTAAAGAGAACCTTTGGAGGGAGGGAGCAAGGAGAGAGAAAACAGAAGTTTAATCTAGATGTGTGAGTACTTTTGCATATCTAAGTTGCACTTATCCAGAGACACCTGATGATGGTGATCTTGCCCAGTCCTCTCCTAACCAACTCATACAACAACAACATCAGGCAGGGCTTTCCCAGTTTCCTCTGAGTGAGTTCCATACTCTGTGAGGAGAGTTGATGCTACAGAGACAGTAACACATTCTCAGAAGTTGAAGAGACTTCATAGCCCAGTCTTCTACCAGGAAACTCTGTCCATCCCCTGGGAACATGCAGGGTACCTCTCTGTGCCCAGATGATGCCAGTTTGTGTTGGCTTTCTATCCAGTTAAGATGCATTCAAAGAGACCACAAGTATTGCTAATAAGTATATACCTAAACCTCTGAATTTCTGTAGGTAGACTCCAAAACACKCAGCTTACTCAATCAGGAGCTTCTGAATAACCTCCACAGCCACGTGGGAATTAATTATCTGTTATCATTAAGAAGCCATTTGTCACCATTTTTCAACTGCTTCACATATGGAACCCAGCCTATGCCTGACTTTACATCTTTTAATCCAGTTATTGCCTGACCACATTTGTGAAGCACTTCCCTTCATTCTTAAGGAAAGGATATGAAAGCCACCAACCTATGAAAACCAGAGATACACCTCTATTTCTGCACAAAATAAAATATTCTGTCTCCCTCTACTGGCTCTGCATTAAATCAAACCAGGAGGAGAAAGAAAAACTAGAAATCTAATGTTTATTGTTATCCTGGAGAATTCTATACAGGAGTCAATGTTGAAATAGCAGAAGAATAATACTTATCTTTAATCTTAGTTTCTAAACATGTATTACAACAGCGAATACTAAGGGTCTTTCTGAACACAGCATGAGACCCATTTAAAGTTATTACAGGTACATAGCACCATAGCTACATAGCACCAAATTAATGATCTCTTTGTGAAATTTTCTACTAAAATTATTTCTCCATTAAAAATACAAGAGAATATTAATGAACCTTCTGTTACTATAACTTCAGCTTATTTTATATTGAATCAGATTTAAGCATTCCTGCTTGCTTCCAGCCAGACCGAGTTACAATTGAGCTGGATGATTTTACTTATAAATAATTTATAGATAATACATGCTTTTTTTTTTTTTTTTTTTTTTAATACAATATCCCACGAGCTAGTATCAGTTTGT